>OX243820.1:16653359-16902279 GCA_945859605.1 Lumbricus rubellus | reverse complement strand
AAATTAAAAACACAAGTTAAATATAATTATAATTACGAACATTGTAGCGACAGACAAGTTAACTATATAGCATTCTTGTGATAAATCACTTTCCAATCAACGAATCACGTCGTGGTATCTCTAGATTATGTGAGCGGGCCTAAGGTAGTAACCAGTTACACATTCAGGTGGAAGAAGATAATGGAGGACATGCCCAGGGTCACAGATGATAGAGTAAAAGAGGGATACATCTGCCTTAGAACATAACAGGTCAAAAACAGGAATGCTAGTTGGCAAAAACTGTCGTATCAGCTGGGCCAGTAGAGATACATCGTCGGCGAAATCAAAGTCAGTCAATGCAACTTTGCCGATATCAGCTCCAGGCATAGCCCTGGCAACTGTCTTTCCCACAACTTTATCCATGGCCAATCAAACGTGTCTGGAGTCAGGATGCAGCCTTGTCGAACCCTGACCTAATTCGAAACCAGCCACCGGTATATCCCTCATAGCGAACACAGCTGAAGTTATCCGTATAAAGACCACGGAAGAGAAGGACCAGCTTATCAGGGGTAGCAGCGATCTTCAGAAGCTTGTAGAGTGCGTCACGGTTGATTGAGTCGAATGCTGCTTTCAGGTCAACATAAGCAGCATAAAGAGGCTGCTTGGCCTCTTGCATTAGATGGTTAATTTGAGCTGCATATTATTCAATAGTCTTGGACTGGGAAAGAACTACTTGCATTTCACATGAATTCTGTAATAGGTAACACAGGAATGTTGTTATCAATGAACTCTGCAGTTCATTGCAGAGAGACTCTGCAGTCTGCAGCTGCATGTTGGCCGTGTCAATGCATATGGTTCCTCCTTCTTAGCAGATGTTTTATGTGTGGCGTCATATATGGTGGATCACCAATGGTGTAACGAGGGTGGACAAAGTCCACGGCCTCCAAGGTTCAAAGGACCACTAAGTGCTTTAACTAAAAAATCTTGTGTAGACTTACTTTTCCATTAATTATAGTTTCAGGCTGCGTCTGAAGTCTGAACTAAAGTCTGTATAATTATGACAGGTGTTTCAAGATACATATGATACGCTTTGTCCTCAGATGCATGTAGGGATTGATGTGTTTTCTGCTTTGGGTCAAATACTGACACATTCTGTGACCCATGAAATTTGACAGTTCTACACGACACCACACATAGGCCTACAATCCTTACATGCATCTGAGGCAGCATGAGGCAGGTGGTTGGAAGAGTGACAGATAAAGGAATCTATAGACCAGGGGTTCTCAAACTGTGGTACGCGTACCCCAAGGGGTATGCCAGGCGCCGGTAAGGGGTACGCGAAAATTTCCAGAAATATAAATTTTTCTTTGGGTTTATGGACTTTGTGTCCATTTTTTCTTGATTAGCAATGATTTTTAACGTTACTTCATGTAACAGCATCGTCATTTCTTTCTTTGACAACATGTGATTAAACTCACATACTAAGCTTAAGCTTATATTATAGTGCTTGCATACATGTTTATGTTTAGGCCCGTCACTATAAATTTGAAACAAAATAATGTATAATTGGTTGAAAGAACCAAAGCCAGAAATTCTCAGCGCATGCAATGAGCGCAGGCTATTATAGAGCTCAATAAGGATAGCTGAATTGTTCTAAGGATTAATTTCTGGTCGAGTTTTAATATTTCTGATTCCTTTCAGCACGTCTTATAATTATAGGCCTCCTATATCTGTTTGAAACTAGCTTTTGAACTGTATATTCTTGCTGGGCTAAATGTGATTTTGAAATTGACAAATATTAAACCAGGTACTTTTTAAAATCTGTGCTAGTCAAAACAAGCACGCAGCAATACAACGCTATAGGTTAGCTTTTTCTTACAGGGATTATAGACCAATTTCCCCTTTTGTCGATATGATTGCATCATTTGCATGGTTAAAGCTTTGCATATTTTCAATTTTGCTCCCTGTAAGGGCCTGTATGTAGGCTATACGTCTCTAATAGGCCACACCATACAATGATTAAAAGCACTGCTAAAAGTGTAAAAAAGGGCCTGGACGCCCCTTACCTTTCCAAAAGAAGTGCCAGGACGCCCCTTACATTTTCAGGTGTGCTGGCCAAATAAGTGGCAGGACGGCATAGAGATTTGAAAATAAGTGCCAGGACGCCGTCCATGACCGTCCTGCCACACTTTAAGCCCTGATTAAAAGGACGTTTTAGTTGTTACTGCAATGGTGACTAGGCAATGGCATTTTGTTTCTGATCTGACTTTGCGGGGGTACGCCACCATTCGATTTTTTTACTTGGGGTACAATAAAAATAAAGTTTGAGAACCCCTGCTATAGACGAAAGTATCTAACAGAAGTCAGGCAGTCAAATGAACAAAATCAAGCAGACAACCAGACTGACCCAGCTGTTCAGCATAACAAGTTATCTGATCGGGCCTATGCCAGAGACTTCAGAATAATTTAAGACACTGCAGGAAATTTCTTAAAATTTAATGTACCACACATTAAACGTGCCCTGCATCTCATCCCACTCCAATCATCACAAACCTTAGAATTAGAAAGATACATATATGTCCTGGTCTTGACACTTTATAAGTTAATTTTACTGGTCTATCTGAATCTGTGGTGACGATGAATTAAGAATACAATAGTTTCAGAATGACTTGCAATATATTCAGTATGGGAAGAATGCAATGACTGAAAGGTTCATTTTCATTGAGTTTTGGGTTGTAAAATGCAATGTAAAAGAAATTTATCACATAATGACGTAGCTCTGATTTCAAGCATATATGCAATCTAGCTGTGGTACCCAGCGTTGACCAGTAAATTTAGGTTTTTGTCTTTTAACAATAGGATAAGTCTGTAAACCCAAATGCAGATATGGATTATTTAGTTAAGGCCTAAAAAAATGTTGTGTTTCCGGTAACAGAGGTAAAAAATATTGGGTAGGTAGGTCGGAAAATATTTTTATTTTGGTAAAATATTTTTATGCAGTGACTATCCGAAAAAGTATACCCCACTAGTCTTTTTTGCACGCTGAAACAAAGTACGTGTTCTAAGCAAGTATAAACTGCCTATTTCCCGACTGTCTGCACCTAAAACTGCTCTAGAAACAGTCCTATTAAATTCATTTTGTTGACGTCTCTTATGTTATGTCAATACAAATGTTAGAAATTTTTTTTTTTTAAAATTAAAAAAATTTTGAATTTTTTTTTTAATAAATTTTTTTTACAAAAATATTTTAGTCGCGGCCGTAAAAATGGGTCGGTCGGGTTACCGGAAACACAACAATTTTTTTTACGCCTAAAGAAATTTTTCTTATCTTATTTTAAGAAGAGTTATGTCTTTGCCCTTGCATTTTGGGCTTGGAGAAACAGTACTTGTATATCTGATTTATGCTACTTCGGTGTTAATTAAGATATAACTTAATTTGCTGACTTGATTTACAGTATTTTTTATTCTCGTTAATAGGATTATACGTATTATGCACCAAGCACTTTTGAAGGCAAATCATTTGACGAGACATCATTTCTCATCTACCATGCAATGCTTCAAAAAGTTAAGTCGAAGCAATGGAATACTTATCAGGAGTTTCAGCAAGGCATTCATGCAAACGTAGAACTTCATATGCAACCAGTCAATGAAGAGCAAGTAAGATTTAAAAATTAATTTAAAAGGTTTTAGCAGCTTTCATCACCTATGAAGCAGATACTTACAGCAAACTGTTTGATAATCAATCAATCAATCAATCAATCACAATTTTTATAGCGCCCCTTCAAGGTACCTATGCAGAGGCACTCCCGGCCGAGATCAAGCGAACAAAAACAGTCTTCAACGGTTTGTGAAATTGAGAACAGCTTGGGAGGTGTCGCATAGTCAAGGGAAGTCCATTCCAGGTTGGAGTGAAAGGAACCATTAAGTCACCATGGACAGCAGAGTGCAGTGCACGGTGGCCTATGCAAGTGGAAAGGGGGGGAGGCAAAGCTCACATGGAGAAGAGGGTGCCCAGCCAGATAAGTATCGCCACACCAAAGATGGAATCCTAAATGAGATGTGCTGCAGGAAAGGAAGCCAGTGCAAGACCTCGCGCATCTATTGGGATACATGGTCGGACTTGGCAATAAGACGCACGGCAGTCCAATGGACCATCTCCAACCTCTCAATCCAAACCCGTGGGAGACCAGCAAAGATGGAGGCACAGTAGTCGAGGCAGCTTAGCACAAATGCATGGACAAGAGAAGCAGCTTTGGAAGTCAGAGAGAGAAAGAGCAATGACCCTGAGCTGCCACAGTTGGTAGTAGCAGCTGTGGCACACCTGATCTATATGAGTTTCTAGGGTGAGTTCAAAGTCCAGGAGCACCCCAAGGTCACGCACCACCGAAGAAATAGTCATAGATGGGAATTGAGAAGTGAGAGCACCCAGGTCGAGCTTAGCCAGCTGTTGCCTACTGCCCAACCAAATGAATTGGATTTTTTGGGCTTTGAGGCGGGTTGGTTTGAGGACATCCAATCTGTGAGGGCCCATTGCTAGTTGCATGGTGCAGGCGGCATCAAAGGCTGCGAGTGGAGGGCAGTGCAGATATGCCTGTGTGTAATTTGCATACAGCTGGTGTAGCATGCCGTCAGATTTTAAGAGCGTGCCAATGTCGGAAGTGTAGAGCAAGTAGGGTAAGGGTGCCAGGACAGAGCCTTGTAGGAGACCAAATGTAGCCGGGGCCCAGGGTGACCTAGTTTCTCCCCGAATCACACAACTGGACTGTCCTGTTAAAAAAGATGTGATCCACTCAAGTGGTCGGCCAGAGAGTCCAAAAGAGATAGAGAGGCGTTTATTTAATATATCATGATCAACCGCGTCGAACGCTGCACTAATGTCGAAAAGGACTAGTAGGGTCACCCACCTCCATGGCACCGTTACTGTCAGCTAGCAAGCTGAATAACAGCGAATCTCGGTGGAATGGCCCGGTTCCCTATCATTTGGTCGTAAATGATCTCATCGTAATCAATTCGTCGCAATTTATATCGTCGTTAATTAAATCGTCGCAACATAATTCGTCGCATGCAAATCGTCGTATTCAGTCCGTCGTTTTTCATGTCGTCGCAAATAATAATATTGTCACAGTTTATTTCGTAGTATATATCTTTGACTTACTTGACTTATGGCCTTGGCGATGCCCCAGCACGCAGAAGCCGCTCATCTATGGAAGCTCTCCATCTCCCTCTGTTCTCCGCCTGATGCACAGCCTCCTGCATCGACAGCCCCATCTCCTGACAGTCCTCCTTGATCATGTCCCTCCGTAGTTTCTTCGGTCTTCCTCTTTTTCTCCTTCCCTGTACCTCCCCATTGAAGGCTATCTTTGGGTATCTGGTGTTCTCCATCCTGACCATGTGCCCAAAGTAGCGCAGCCGTCTGTTCTGAATTCTGCTCACTACTTCATTCCGGATGTTTAGTCTTTCGTATATAATCTCGTTTCGTATTCTATCACTTCTTGTAACTCCCTCTATCTTTTGTAGACAGGCCATCTCGAACACCCTTAATCGCTGATTTCGTAGACATGCCATCTCGAACACCCTTAATCGCTGATTAATCAGCGATTAAGGGGGGGGGGTTATATATCTTTAGTAGTACATAAAAAATTCTCATCATGCAAAACCAATTTAAAAACAGACATTCGTGCATTACACGTTCTTATTTCACATCGCCAGTATATGTCTTCCCGCTCACTTCTCTCTCCTTTGTATAAATATAACCCTCATAGACTGCCTTCTGTTTTTCTCGGCTACTCGTAACAAACGTTAACTTCGACATTGTTGCGATTAGGCTACTAGGTGTACCTTGTATTGTTGAGTTTATATACGTCGACTCGAAGTCTACTGTGACAGACGCTCCTTACCGGACCTTAGGACGAAATTTGCGACCAATACAACTAAATGATTGCGATTAGTTGTCTGCGACGATATAGAGAGCGACCAATTGACTCGCGACCAAATAATTTACGACTATATGACTGCGACGAAATGATCTGCGACGAAATGATCTGCGACGATATGGATGGTCACCAATGGCCCCTGCAAAAGCCCGACTGATATTTGGGAAGTAAGTTATTAGTGCTTAAATAAGTGGGTAATTTGTTCCGACACAATGTTTTCGATTGTTTTTTGAGAGTTAGGAGACATTGGAAATCGGGCAAAAGTTGGATGGGTCTTTGAGGTCAAGTCCGTCATGTTTCGCAGCAGGGAAGACGATGGATGGATCTCTTCTGTGAGTCAGGAAGAACGTCTTCTTGGAGAGACCGGTTGCAAAGGAGAGTAAGAAAGGGGAGTAGATCGTCTAAGTTATCTTGGACCAGGCTGGCTGGCAGTGAGTCCAGCTCACACGACTTCGGAGCAGATGACATGATGATGGAGCGTAGCTTGACGGATGTGATCTCCCTCATTGTGGTTAGGCAATAGGTTGTCAGCAGCAACTCCGGAGGGGGGGAAACCGACGGTGTCTGCATGTATGAAGCTGAGCTTTCTATCACAGTGTGCTGCAAAGTCAAAGGCAGAAAATGTTGGAGTGCTCGAGCGGAAGCCGGATCCATGACGGCCCAGGAGACCGTTAAAGGTGGACCAAAGACGCTTCGGATCTTTCGCATTGTGAGCGATCTTTGCCTCCCAATACTCGTACTCTCTTTCCTTACAGTGCGCTTGCATCTGATGAACAAACCGGATCCATTTCTCCCGATCAATTGGGTACATTGTTCGACGGTAGATTCGCTCCAAGCGACGTGCCTGCCAACGCAGTGACCGGCATTTCACGTCAAACCAGGGATACAGCCTACTGCGGCATTCGGTGAAATCGTGAGATGGAAGAAAGTTGGAAATCAGAACATCCGTGATCCGCTCATAGAACTCGAACAACTGGGTAACTGTCATTGCGGTCGTCGCCTCATCCGGTGCAAGTGCAGTCCGCAGGGCAGCGCTGAAGGCATTCCTGTCTAGGTCGTACCACGCCCTGGCATGACGAATCGCTCTTACAGGTTTCGCCCATAGAAACAGAACTTCACTACATGTGGTCATGGTCTGAGATGGTTGGTGGGCAGACCTCAAGGTTGATCGGAGAAGTGTAGCTACGGGTCATCATGACATCAAGCCAGCCTTCGTGCTGGTGGGTCGGTTCTGCCATGTGCTAGACCAGATCAAATTGCTGCAGCACCGCTCCGAGGTCACGTGTTTGCAGTCGAGTCAGGTCTTTCAGGTGGAGGTTGAGATCTCCGATAATAATATTTTATGTATAAGTGTATATTTATTTAATAAGAAGCATGTTGACACACTGCAACCGGGTACCAAAGGTTAACATGCGACAACACTTGTGGCGGCCTGTGAAGTGCTGTTAGGCAGCCTGTGAGGTGCTAGTAGGCAGCTTGTGAGGTGCTAGTAGGCAACCTGTGAGGTGCAGGTAGACATCACAGAAGTAATACCGGGGTACTGTACAGTGTACACTGTACAGCGTGGGCACTTTATGCATTCGAGGTTCGGTCCCAAGTGGGACCCCAGCAAGACGACCCTTTGGAGCCCTTGCTCTTCTGCTTACCACCACAGCCCTATCTGCGCACCTTGGAGGCCGACTTCCAGCTTGGATTTCTGGACGACATCTCTCTAGGAGGCAAAATGGTCAACATTCGACACGATCTTGCCACAATAGCAGATCTGGAGCATTCATTGGGCATTCATCTAAATCGACACAAATGCGAATACTTCTCAGATGTGGAACGCACAGAGGACGTTCTTGCTGGCTTCCAGTGAGTTGGACGAGAATCTCTGACTCTGTTGGGCACACCACTGTTCAAAGGAAAAGCTCTGGACCGAGCACTGGAGGTCCACAGCAATACATTAGAGATGGCGTTGAACGATCTCACGTGTCTTGGAGCACAAGGCGCATTCATGCTACTTCGATCCTGTTTTGGAGCGCCGAAACTTACATATTTACTTCGGTCAACCCCGTGCTGGGGACACCCCCTCCTGGAAACAATCGACACCCAGATGAGAAATGGCCTTCAGAAGATTCTGAACATTGAACTCAATGACATTCAATGGCTACAAGTCACACTCTGCCCATTAGGAATGGCGGTCTCGGCATGAGACGGGTCACGATGCTGGCTTCTTCAGCTTTCTTAGCTTCAGCTGCATCGACCAAGACACTCGGGATGGCCATCCTCGACCGTGAGGAATTAATGGATGACTACGAGAAAGAAATCTACGAGGCTCGCAGTTCAGAGTTGCCTGGAGATGAGGGGTCAGCACGGAATAAACAGAAGACATGGGATAGACCATTGATCGATCATGACAAGGCGATCGTGTGGTCCGTGAACAGCAACCTGCTCAACAGAGCCAGATTGGGAGCAGTTTCAGCATCTCACGCCGGGGACTGGTTTTCCACTGTGCCAGTTGCTTCGTACGGTCTAGGCCTTAGCAACGAGGCAATACTATTGGCGATCGGCCTGTGCCTAGGCCTCAACCTGTGTGTCCCACATCAGTGCCAGTGTGGTGGTACGGCGGACCCCGGAGGCCACCACGGGCTGGTATGCAGGAAATCAGAAGGTCGATCAAGCCGGCACTTTGCGATGAACGACGTCATATGGAAATCGCTCAAAAGAGCGGACATTCCCAGCTCGAAAGAACCCCCTGGGCTCCTTCGCAGTGATGGTAAGAGGCCAGATGGGGCGACGCTCATACCGTGGGCTGGGGAAAGTACTTGACCTGGGATGCGACCAGCATCCATTCTTGCGCCGTATCTTACTTACCGAAGACATCGATGATACCTGAGAGTGCAGCTGAATTGGCCGTGTCGTGTAAAATGGCAAATATGCGGAGCTCCCCGCAACCCACAACTTTGTGCAAATAGCTTTAGAGACATTAGGTCCAATTAATTTGTCAGGTCGTGAGTTCCTTATGGAATAAGGTTGTCGGCTGACTGCCGCCATGAGCGACCCTATGGAATCTATATATATATTTCAGCGTCTGTCCATCTGCACACAACGACACAACGCAATAGCATTTAGGGGTACTTTATGCAGTTATGCACGACACCGGTGGCAAAGACCAAGAACCATAGTAGCCATAATTATTCTTCGAAACTTTTGTTAAAGTTTAAAGAATTAAAAATAAATAAATAAAAAATAATAATAACTCCGGAACAACACAGCTTTTAGGAATGTTTTAAAGTGTCTCTTTCTTCATCCTTTCCTACCTTCAGTCCATCACCCATTCTTCTCTTACTTCAATCTTCTCCTCATTTCTAAATTCATCCACTGCTCTCTTCTTTCAGCCCTTCCTTCCTTCCTTCCTTCCTTCCTTCCTCCCTCCCTCCCTCCCTCCCTCCCTCCCTCCCTCCCTCCCTCCCTCCCTCCCTCCCTCCCTCCCTCCCTCCCTCCCTCCCTCCCTCCCTCCCTCCCTCCCTCCCTCCCTCCCTCCCTCCCTCCCTCCCTCCCTCCCTCCCTCCCTCCCTCCCTCCCTCCCTCCCTCCCTCCCTCCCTCCCTCCCTCCCTCCCTCCCTCCCTCCCTCCCTCCCTCCCTCCCTCCCTCCCTCCCTCCCTCCCTCCCTCCCTCCCTCCCTCCCTCCCTCCCTCCCTCCCTCCCTCCCTCCCTCCCTCCCTCCCTCCCTCCCTCCCTCCCTCCCTCCCTCCCTCCCTCCCTCCCTCCCTCCCTCCCTCCCTCCCTCCCTCCCTCCCTCCCTCCCTCCCTCCCTCCCTCCCTCCCTCCCTCCCTCCCTCCCTCCCTCCCTCCCTCCCTCCCTCCCTCCCTCCCTCCCTCCCTCCCTCCCTCCCTCCCTCCCTCCCTCCCTCCCTCCCTCCCTCCCTCCCTCCCTCCCTCCCTCCCTCCCTCCCTCCCTCCCTCCCTCCCTCCCTCCCTCCCTCCCTCCCTCCCTCCCTCCCTCCCTCCCTCCCTCCCTCCCTCCCTCCCTCCCTCCCTCCCTCCCTCCCTCCCTCCCTCCCTCCCTCCCTCCCTCCCTCCCTCCCTCCCTCCTTCCTTCCTTCCTTCCTTCCTTGTCATCCACTGAGGCATGAATTCAGTGAAGTGGTACAGCGGGGAGAGCTATGGAGATGCGTCTGACTGACAGGAGTTGTATCTCTTGGGCATGTATTTGACGAAAATCATTAGTTTTTAAGGACTTTTATGAGTTATTCATACTGAAAATATCGCTATGCAAGGTTTTCTTAGTCGTGAATATGGTGAAAGTACACAATGGAGAACTTTTGAGCTGTGACTTAGTGACTATATTCACCTTAGTGACTATATGCTGTCGAGTCGACTACTGCAACTCACTATTTGCTGGGCTTCCCAAAGTTCGCTTATCCTCCCTTAAATCAGTTATGAACTCAGCAGCCAGACTCATTGCTCGTCTACCTCGCTACTCCCACATTTCTACCTACATGACTGATGTTCTTCACTGGCTTCCCATTGCCTCTCGTATCCAATTCAAGGTACTGCTCTTAGTTTTGAAAACTTAAACTGGACAAGCTCCCAAACACCTTTGTGACTTGATAATAATAATAATAATAATAATAATAATAATAATAATAATAATAATAATAATAATAATAAGACGATTTATATAGCGCCGTAGCTCAGCCGAGGCCGAAGGAAAGGGCGCTGTACACGGGATAACATGTTACTGTCAATAAATAAACGATTGTTTGAATAGGTAAGTTTTGAGACTGGATTTAAATGTCTCCAGAGATGGTGCCATCTTCACGTGGGCAGGAAGACTGTTCCATGCAGTTGGTCCCGACACAGAGAACGAGCTTTCACCAAACCTCGTGGTTGACCGTGGTACATGCAGCAGCCCCTCGCCGACGATCTTAACCTATTGTCTGTGATTGGAATGCAGAAATCCGCGATTTATTCAGGCATGAGGTTGTGTAATGACTTTTATGTAATTAGGCAGAGCTTGTATTGAATACGCTGGGGGACACGCAGCCAGTGCAGGTTGTCACGCAGCAGGTCAGTCAAATGATCGGATGGTGTGCGACCGTATATAATGCGTGCAGCGGAGTTGAGCACCGACTGGATCCGCTCCAGCTGACAAGCCGGAAGACCCGCCAGTACACACTTGCAATAGTCAACCCTGGAGACGATGAAGCTGTTGACTAATATGACGGCCGTTGAGGTTGGGACGAATCTGCGGATGGTTTTGATTCGTCGCAGTTGGTACTTGGTAGAAACAACCTCGAATAAGTTGACTCACGTGGGCCGTCATGGTCAAACAGCTGTCGAATTAAACTCCAAGGTTGCGAATGGTGTCAGCTGGGTTGACTTCTGAATCACCGATGTTGAACGCACTGCCATCAAGCAGATGGCGGAGTCGGAAGGTAGTGCACCATATGAACTCCGTCTTGGAGGGATTGAGCTTTAGACGGTTGGATGCCATCCACTCCGAAATTTGATCAATACACAGCAGCACTCTCTGTTTCAGTTCTGCTGTTTGTGATGGTTTGCAGAAAAAGTAAAGCTGTGTATCGTCCGCATAGCAGTGGTGAAGCAATCCATGTACTTCTATAATCCTCTCCAAGTCGGCCGTATACAGTACAAAGAGGAGAGGCCCGAGCACTGATCCTTGTGGAACACCGCAGGTGACCAGCCTGGGTTCCATCTCCCCTCCTGCCAAATAGACTGATTGGGTGCGTCCTCTTATGTAGGATTCAAGCCAACTAAGCGCTCTGTCCTTTATCCCAAATGAATTAGACAGTCGCTGCATCAAGATGTCGTGGTCGACTGTGTCGAATGCAGCCGACATATCAAGTAGTGACAGCAGCGCCAGTTGGCCTGAGTCGATGGCATTGACTAGATCGGAGAAGACTTTTAGAAGCGCAGTCTCAGTGGAATGGCCATGCCTGTAGGCAGACTGAAACTGAGGAAGAAGGTGTGATGCAGACAGGTACCCAATCAGCTGATGGTTGGCAATACGCTCAAGTACTTTTGAAATAACGTTAGATTGGAGACCGGTCTGAAGTTGGCAGGTGACGATTCCTCGGCTCCAGCTTTCTTCAGGAGTGGCTTGACTATTGCGTGCTTCCATTTAGACGGGAAACGGCCGATGGCGAAAGAATTGTTGAACATCCGAGCGATGAATGGCGCTAGCAGCGGAGTCGCTTCCTTCATTAGCCACGTTGGAAGTATGTCAAGAGAGCACTGCTTCGATGGTGATGAAGAGATGACTTTGACTACGTCTTCTGTGGCGTGGACGGACAAAATGTCCCCGGACAAAATGTCCCGGACAAAATGTCCCGGACAAAATGTCCCTGGACAAAAAGTCCCCGGACAAAATGTCCCCGGACAAAATGTCCCCGGACAAAAAGTCCCCGGACAAAATGTCCCCGGAAAAAGTCCCCGGACAAAATGTCCCCGGAAAAAAGTCCCCGGAAAAATGTCCCCGGACAAAATGTCCCCGGATAAAATGTCCCCGGACAAAATGTCCCCGGATAAAATGTCCCTGGACAAAAAGTCCCATGATAAAATGTCCCTAGGAAAAGGGTAGGCCGGTAGGGCTACCTAGAACCCAGCGCATGGGGTGCCTACCAGCATGTAGCTCACATTGACAAGAAGAGTCCGTATGGCAGAGAACTGGCTTTTCCAAATGCATATGAATGATTTATTGTTTTTCAATAGAACAGAATATTCTTTATTAAATAAATAATTGCTGTGTGGCTCACAAAATTTCGATAGACAAAATAATATTCTAATTATTGCGTCAGAAATGTACAAGTTCACCAAGGCGCTTAGACAGTTTTCATGGCATCTGTCTTTCTGAGGGAAGGCTCGCAGCGGCTTGCCTAACCAAGCTGACCCTAGACACGGGTGTCTCCCGTTCAGCGGGCAATCGTGAGTCTTTCGTGACCAGGGACTAACTTCCATTTTTAGTCGACCGAGTTGAACAGACATCGTCGGTAGGCTACTTGGTCCGAAATGTGTATGACCCTGTAATGAACGCGGTGCCTAGGCTTCACAGACACTCGGTGCCATCTGACGACCAGGTATAGTATCGAAACATGTTCGCAGAGAACATTAGCACACGGCATGACAGGAGGATCTCGTCTACAGCACTCAGTACTATAATACAGAGGAGGCTAGATGATCCATGGTGGAGAAACCCTCATCAGTTCACGACTGCCGATCCAAAGACACACGAGGCCCCCGTATAGACATTAGGCTAGCCACCCAGTCAATGGCGTCAAGTCTAGAATAACAGCAGCCTTTCTTCTCATATGGACCGCAGGAGTGCACTGAAGTGGTTAATTTTTACGTTTAATAAACATAATTTTTTATTCTAATATGTTTTGACATTTATTGTCTTTTATTATGTACTCGCTATATTTGTTAATTTCTAATCATGCCATTTGTTTGATCGAAATTACATTAGAATAAAAATTTAGAAAACCATAGAGCCTAATAATACTGACAAAAAACTTTTTTGCATAAATAACTGCTGTCAAAATACACGTGAAAGACTCGTGAAAGAACGTGCAATTTTATGTTCTTTAAAGGGGACTATTTGTCCGGGGACTTTTTGTCCGGGTACATCTTTATCTGGGGACTTTTTGTCCCGGGACATTTTATCCGGGGACTTTTTGTCCAGGAACATTTTGTCCGGGGACTTTTTGTCCAGGGACATTTTATCCGGGGACTTTTTGTCCAGGGACATTTTGTCCGGGGACTTTTTGTCCAGGGACATTTTGTCCGGGGACTTTTTGTCCAGGGACATTTTGTCCGGGACTTTTTGTCCGGGGACATTTTGTCCTAGCACCCTTCTGTGGTAATCGAGAGGAACTCACACATGCCTGGAGTTGGGCGATTAGTGAAAGTCGCTTCACTTGCCTCAGATGTTGACGCTCGGATATCCGCTATTTTCTTGTCCATGAAGTCGTGATAGGTAGCTGCAGAGAAAGACGCAGCACTCACAGTGGATTTGCTTTCGCCAAGCAGCTGGTTCACTGACTGCCACACTTGACGCAAAAGTATGAAATCAAATTTTTTGAAAAATTGACGACTCGGGTATCGTCGATTTTGGGAAAAAACTAATAAATTTTGACTATGTCAGAATCGATCTAATTGGGCTTTTCTGAGTCCGGGGACCAATGCAATTGACGACTAGACTAACGGAAGACACAATGTCCCGATAAAATTGGCTGATTTACGCAAAAGTACGAAATCAAAATTTTTTGAAAATTGACGACTCGGGTATTGTCGATTTAATCATAGATGATGCATAAACCCTCTCTGCAGTCTTTTTTCGGCCTCTCCGGTCTGCTGATCGACTTGATCTATTGGTTCCAAGGGTATGCGGACCTTTCGTCCACGGACGATTCGTCACCGTACAACTTCCATTAAATTCCGTCAAAGTTGTGCAGGAATACACTGAATACAAGTCACAAAGGCTATCTGTGTAGCGCCCATCCCACATGGAGTGATTTTATTAGCCCTAAACTAACCCATACTCGTCACATACGGGTCATCGCTAATAATCACCTCCGGCCGACACGCACGTTCCAATAGACGACGTAGTGAGTGCATTTGATATTACAGAGGATATGCACAACATGAAAAAAATGAATGAACTGCTATCTTATTTCGAACACACATACGTGTGAGGGAGGCGACTACGGGGAAGAGGTGCGAATTATGCTGCTCCTACCTTTGCACTCCCTTTGTGGAACCAGTACGAATCGGCCGGTGACGGGATAGCAAGAACAACCAACATTGTCGAGGGATGGCACCACGGGTTGCAATCGCTGTTCATGTGTAGTCACTCAAGTCTTTGGCTACTACTTGAAGGGTTTTAAAGAGATTGCCAGAAGTAGAAAGCAGCTGAAAGCTGCATTTCTACAAGGAGTTTACCAGTATATTGATAAGATTGTCACGATGAACTTTGTACCCGTAATTCATTCCGCATGACGAATCGTCCATGGACGAAACGTCCTTTGACGAATCGTCCGCTTGACGAACAGACTATGACGAACAGTCCGTGACGAATCGTCCTTGGACGAAACGTCCCTGATTTGGTTCCAAGGACTAGGACTGCCATGACCCAACACCATGCCTTTGCCATTGTAGGCCCTTCTATGTGGAATGACCTTCCTCCCACTGTCCATAGTAAGATCTTATTGGAGGTGTCATCTTCAGCCCTTCGCTACTTGAAGTATTTTTTATTGTAAGGACTTCCTAATCCTAAATAATTAAAAGAAAGATGACTGAAAGTTGATGCAGGAAAATGTTTTTAATTGTAATCCTGAGAAGGTAGAGCATCCTTTTTCAACCAGCTGTTATTGAAATTGCTCTACTAGATTTAGTGATGTAAGCAATTATAAGACTATGAATTAATTAACTATGTTGCAAGTATGCTGTTTTACTTTTTTTTATTTCAGCATTTTTCCCAGTTTTTGTATCAGAATGAATACACGAAGGATATGGATTACCATGTAAATCCGGATGACTTTTCATGGGTACTATCAAAGAGAATTTAATCATAGATGATTTGCATACTGTTCTTGAATTATTTAGAGTAGTACATAAACACAAGTGTATTGTATTGCTATTTTATCTATAGACAGCACCTCTTGCAGAATGATTATTCAGAGGTGCTCTCAGCTCAAAAACTCTAGAAGAAATATGCCTTTAAAAAATGAGAGACTGATGAGGAAAATTAGTCATTTGTTATTTTGTTTAACCCTTTATGTGGAAGGAAGGCCATTCCTAGTGGAGGAACCAACAGTAGTCAGAATAGGTAGCGATGACGACCAGTCACGTGACCAGTGACGTCATCAAGGTCAAGGTCAATGTCAAGGTCATCTTAAGTAGGTAATCTGAATTAGGGTAATTAGGTCATCTTAATCAGGGTAATTAGGTAATTATATTAATTAGGCTAATAAATGGTGAATAATGGATATATTTTTAAGGTATACACAGAAATTCTCGCCTCCTGATTGGCTCGTCGCTAGGTTTTGCCGCTTCCTGAATGGTCAGTTACCACTGGTGAGAAGCCATTCAGTTATACAAAAGTAGTATAAATATTAGCAGTAAGTTATTCTCATTTTAGCAGGATTGTGTCATATATTGTAATAGTAAATAATAACATTATAATCATGCATTAACCATATAATAATTAATGGTATTACAATATTATAAAAATTCACGTAATACGAAAACAGCAACTAAAACTATTATCATTTTGTCAAATTTTTCTGAAGGGAATGTCATATCTGTTTTTAGTTGTGCAAAAATAGTGTTTATACAATATATACAGTAAGTTATACTCATTGCAACATGATAGTATCATATATAATAATAGTAAATAATGTCATTATAATCATATAATAGTAAATAACATCACGGTATATTATAACACTTCATGTAAAACAATGATGAAAGTAGTAACTAAAAACCAATATCATTTTGTAAAATTGTTCTGGGGGGGGGGGAAATGTCAATCCTGGGGGAAACTTCCTCCCAGAGACGTCTAGATTAAACACTGAGATACTTATCTTACATTGATTCAAATATGAAGTTTCTGGCATGAATATTGGCGTCACAATTACGTCATTTGCATCAGCGAATTCCATTGTTAAGTACCGAAAAAGTTGTGTTCGGTACTTAACATATGAATTCTCTGATGCAAATGACGTAATTGTGACGTCAATATTCATGTCAGAAACTTCATATTTGAATCAATGTAAGATAATTATCTCAGGATAAAAACAGTTTTGAAATTTTGAAAATCGATTAAGATTTGCTTGTTTTATTCACATTATAAAAAGGGTCTCGATTTATTGGGACACAGTGTACATTGATTCTAATCTAAATATCACATACTTTTCTTTTACAAGTTACACAGTAGTATATAAGTAGGCCTATTTCTTGAAATACTGGACAGGTGAAACGAGCTGGGTTCCGCAAGAACATACGTGCTTTGAGAAAGGTCCCGCCACTAGAAAAAGGTTGAAACCACTGGCCTTAGCAAACATATATGAATTAAGTTTTGATTTGAAAGAGTCCACTGAGGCGGCCAATCTGATGTCCAGTGAAAGCATTGCCATGTTAAGAAGTTTGGGTTCTCTAGGCTCAAACTCTAACTTTAACCTTTAGAACCCACCAGGCTGGAAACCGGCCTGCCACACGGGCGTATGTACTCGAAAGACCGGTTTACACCTTCATGTGGATGATCGAATGTTGATATCTATCTATAGAAATAGTGGATTTTTCTACAGATAATAATAATAAATAGTCATGTTTTGTGGCTGTATGTCCTGCATGTGAAAGTAATAATTCATTGGGTATCTCTGCATCATTTTTTGTAATTTATTCTTGCCAAAATACAAGAAAGAAAATAGACAATGTAAAAGTATGAAATATAAATGTAAAGATTACCAATTTCTGCAATGAGAAACAGCGAAAACTAGCAATTAGAACATTTACGGTCGAGAAGTTCACGACATGCCCTTTGCATCGGACAATTCGGACATGGACGGATTTCGTTGTGGTAGTTAAATACCGGGTGGCGCATAAAAAACGTCCCCAAACTTTGTTAATCTGGCAAAGATCTAATTTCAGAGATATCAAATATTAATTTACACCAAAATGTTAAGCAATCATTTCTGTGCACACATGTCAAATTTCAAGAGAGTATGTTTATTATATCACACTCTGCGGCAATTTTATAACGTCGTACCTGTTAAAATATTTTGCACAAAACTACGTCATTTATTTTGCCGCGAACGAAAGTCTTCAATTGCGCCAGTAAGACTTTATCATGAGACTAGTCGTTTCTCTAAACAAATTTAATGGCATCTGCTGGAGTTTCGATGCACGGTAAAACACACATCATCGTCATTGATCCTCTGAAAACCAAAGTCAATGGAGAGTAGGCCTATTACATTGGCTTGTTACGCGATAAGCTCATTCCCGAACGTCGTATAGGCCTAGTACGTAGACTCAATCCTGATGACAATATTAGGCCTACATCTTTCAACAAGACAGTGCTCCTTCACATCGTTGCAGATTGGATCAGCAATTTCTTCAAGCAAACATCCCTGATTTTATCCACAGTGATGCCTGGCCTCCAAACTCTCCCGATCTAAATCCTATGGTCTACTTATGCACGGAGCGCCCCAAAGGAGCTTGTGTAATGTGTATGCTGGTCGCAGAAAATTGTTTCTAAAATTAATGCTGACGAACTTAAGCAGGTCATTGAAGTAAAAAAATTAATGGTCTCTATTAGATGACACACAAATAGGCCTACAGAAGTCAACAGGACAGTGGAAATAGCGTTTAAGGGTCGTTACAAGAGAAAGCGGAGGATCAATCAAACATTTGCTCGCGTAAAACATCATCATTAATAAAGTGTGCAAAATTTTGGCCATGGGTCATACAGTTCTAACAACAATTTCTCTCAAACGGTTGAGTATTTTTAGCTAAAATTTGGCTGTGTTGTACAAATATGAATTATGATTAGTTTGATGTACTATGATTTAGTTTATCTTTAAAATTGTTTAATTGCCAGCCTGCCAGGTTAACAACGTTTGGGAAGGTTTTTAATGACGTAGGTTTTGTGCAAAATATTTTAACAGGTACGACGTTATAACCTTGCCGCAGAGTGTGATATAATAAACATACTCTCTTGAAATTTGACATGTGTGCACAGAAATGATTGCTTAACATTTTGGTGTAAATTAATATTTGATATCTCTGAAATTAGATCTTTGCCAGATTAACAAAATTTGGGGACGTTTTTTATGCGCCACCCGGTATATCACTGACGATTTTGACATATATAAAATTATATTTACACTGAGTTATCTATTCACTCTTATATAAATATACTGTTTCGAAATCGATCTGATCAACCGAGATTGCAGTCAGTTTTAGTAGCAAATACTGCTTTCCTCACCAGTGAAAAAAGTTCAGCTGAAAAGCAAGCTGTGCCATGGCTTGGTTGGAATATAAGCTTAGACTACCAGCGTACACATGCCCCAATATCACATCCAGAGTACATAATAATATAAATAAAAATGGTATTTTGCATCGATGGTCATGAATTATGCGTTTTCATGTGTTTTGGAATCCAAATATAAGAGTTTATAACTTTTTAAAGCAGAAATTTAAAAATTTCTTGGGGTCTAAAATGCGTCTGGAGCGTCGGGTATATGTGCCGAATCCCTAGGGCGGTAGGTTGAAAGGATTAAACGTAACTCGAATTCCGCCTCAATTTCTCAGTCTCAGATGCATAAAGTGTTGCAGTAATGTATTGTGTGGCGGAAATGCCACAAGACGAAATTCAGTATATGAAACATAAGCTGGTAACTGACAATACATGGGCGGCCAAAGTAGGGTCGCGGGATTCCTTATAGCGACGGAGCTATGGCCGATACAAATTCGCGGTATATGCGGATCGACTAGTAAATCGTTTCGCTACAAGTTTGCCATGAGGCGTTAGGCCGCCAAAATTCGCGTTGAAGAGGTCTTCCTACGGAAGACCGATTCGTGTATTCAAGCCAAAGTATAACGTGCAGACAGCAACTTTTGACTTTGGGCGCATATGAAATTTGCACGGATAATGGTATCGAATTTCTGAATACACCATTCGAAAGATAAATTATCGGGCTGCCGAATTGCCGTTGAGAGCTAAGCGATAGCTGCAACCGATCGAAAGATATGAATTTTATTCGAATTACGGTCGAATTTACGTGTTCGGCAAATGACTGGATATAGAGAGCTACATCTATAAAAATCGTTAAAACATCCGTGGAATAGAGCCTGCCACACGCTGCGCTGCTTAAGTGTCGGATAGGTGTAGCAAGACAACACACTGTGTATGATTCTGCATTTATCACGATATATACGGCGCGCTGACGACCACTCAATACCTTGGTATTCGACGTCGTTTACCGGCCTAACGTATCCAGTGGCTAATCTGCGTCATAGCTGTTTCGGTTAAGAGTTCGAGGGCAAAAACTGATACCGGTTCGATTATCCGCGGTCCCCGACCGACGGAAGACCCGTGTTCCCGTGGTGCAGGCAAATACTATCGACGGGGTAAGGGTTGGGCCCCTCCCTGCTCGATCTGCTACCGTGTTACGTGCTCGCTTTCGGAGCGTGGTGAATCAGAGTTCGTGTACTCGGTCGGGAAGCGTCAGCACCCCGGCTGAGCGATCACAGGTCTGTGAAGGCGACCCCGCGGCGCCTGGTGTCCGCGGACGTTACAAATAATACGTTACGAATTCTGTGACTTACGAATATCTTTTCTTGCACCTATTGGTCTGTTGTTCGGCCGAGTAGAAGGGCCGCGTCGAGTGATCGCTAGCCATACCGGCGTGTTCGAGAGATAAGGGTTGAATCCATTTCAGCGCACGACGCGCGTGGTGAAGTTGCCTCCGCGAAACAGGCGGGAGTAACTGTGACTTTCTTAAGGTAGCCATTTGCCTAGTTGGTTGTGTGTGTCAACTTTGATCGTCGATATCTCGGTCGGTTTACGTCCGATTCGTTAGCGGTTGGTGTCAAACTGACCAGCGAAGGGCGCTGTACAAATCATCTCACAGACCCGGAGAGCGCGCGTAGAACGGTTTCGTCGCTATTTGCTTCCGAAGGAAGGCCGCCCGGTCTTTTCCCCGTGGTTACGCGCCGCAGCGAAAATCTGATCGATCGCCGCGCCCGGTTTGTTGCCGGCGGCTTGGTTGTCGTAAAACTTGTCAGTGTGTTACCTGGGCGTTTTCTGCCTTGAAATCCATCGCGTGTGCGCCTTTGTGAGTGTTGGTTTATTCGGCGTAGGCTTGATTGTGTGCCCGTAGCCTTCACGCCGCGCGCGCCCGGGTCTTGACGGGCTGAGAACTTGGCGAGGTGATAACTTTCTAACGGAGTGTCGTATCAACGAGCGGTCGGCGCTGCCGTGTTACCTGTTCCGTGCCGCATCTTTTCTCCCGTCAACGAGCAGGGAGGTAAAGAGGGGAAATATTTCACAGGCCCTGTAAGGTTCGTCGCCGGGCCGCCTCAGATAACAGGCCGGCGACGGACGTATCGGTCGCAGCCAACCGATCCGTCGGGGTAGTTATTGGTTCATCGTCATCGTCATTTAATGTCAGTTACCAGCCTCTAATTTGATACCCTAGGTCCTAGGCGTTAGCTAATTGCATTTGTGGCGGACATGCCACAAGAGGTATAAGACAAAAATAACTACTTACCGAGACTTGGCTGGAGTAAGCATGACTCTCGTTGGGTAGCCTTTTGGCTATGTGTCTTGTACCTGAAACCGGTTTCGTTTTGAGACAGGTTTATAAAATTAGGTTTCAGATTCTTCCTATGGAAGACCAAGTATACTTTTTAGGCCAAAGTATAGAGTGTTATCATGTATTTTGCCGGTGGACTAAGACGTGCCACACGGTGCGCCGCTTATATTGCGGGGGAAGCGTTTCCGCCGTATGTGCTTAGATTGTTAAAGCGTTTTCTGCTGCGACTTTCTACAGTGATTTCGGTTGTGTTCATCTGTCTCCTACAGTGTGGCTTGGCCACGTTTGAACGCGACTTTGGCGATCCTCTGTTGAAGCAACGCTAACGTAGTGCGGATTTGCGGCAAGATCTGTCAGGGCTGTGTCTTGTCATCGATCGCTGAGATTCGAGCTGCTGAGGCTGCGTGACAGCTCAGGGAAGAATACAGTATTCGTGATACGCCTAGCGGGCGATCGCAGTATTCTGTGAAGGTTCCGTTGACTGTGGGTTACAGTCTAAGTTACGTGTTCCTTGTGTGTCGTTGTTTCTGTAGAGTTGAGGCGGGTCTCCTCTTTGAAGAACGCGACGGTTGTATCCTTGTTGGTGGTACCGGGTGGTTCGTGTGTAACTTTTGTATTGCAGGTCCTTGGTGGTGGATAATCGACTGTCTGCCAACCGACATTGGACGCTGTAATCGGTGTTACTGTTACCGGGTGTTTCTTGCGGAGTTTAGATTGTCTGTCAGCCGACATTGGACTCTCGCTGTGGTGTTAACGATCTTGGTGATCGGTTGTTTAGATTCTCCGTGTGACTCGTCACTTTCTAGAATCTGTTGCTCACAGTTGAGTAGGGAGTAAGTGGTGGACCAAGAGTCCAGGCAAGCTGAGGGCTTTGCAAGGTAGTCTTCTTTACGTTACAGTGCTAGATAAGACCAAGTGTTTTGTCAGGGACTTACCACTGAGGTCAGTAACTGTTGAGAGTAAGGGCGATAAGCGCCATTAGAAAACCTATAAAACAATAGTATAATTTGTAGACACGGGTTTTCCGTTTACCTGTTCCCCAGGCCTCCCGGCCTTTTATTTTTACCTCGGATCTACCGGCGCAGAACAGCATCGCACCACGACGCTCTTGTGAGTTTCCGGCTAAGTGTTTCAGGGGAAATTTACCGGCAGCGGCGGCGTTTGGGCAGCGCGCGTCGGGAGCTTGGTGCGCGTGAGACAAGGTCTGTTTGGAGCCGCGCGTCAGCCCCGGTCGTCCCAAGTGGTTCACCGGTGGCCAAACTGTTGGTTCCTGCGGTCTTCTGCCAAGTCGGCGACCCGCGGTTGTCTGTTGGCCTCGGTGTCGGTGGTGAAGGTTCGTGCCGGGAGATCGGGTGAGGCGAGCACCCCGGCAAACGCCGCGCATCAGCGCGGGCGTCTTGGCTAGTTTCGTGTCGGGAGAGTTTCCGTGTACGGTGACGGAGGGCGACCGTCATTGGCTTCAGTTTCCATCGGGCCTACGGACCGCCTCCGCCCGTCGGAGTGTCTGTGTGTTAATCGTCACTTGGTGATTGTGTTCAGCACGATGAGTCGGGCATTTGGCCTGAGGGACTGGCCCTGGTTTCAAGCGATGTGGTCAGCGGGGAAGGAATCGGCAGTATTCCCCAGTGGTGGTGTTGGTTCGGTGGCGGCTCGGTGCCGCGTGATAACTAAAGGGAGCGATAAGTCGGGTAAGAAGACGGAGACCGCCGTCGCGAGAAGCGGCGCCCGGCGAGGCCGTTCTGCCTGCGGGAACAAGAACCCTGTTTTGAGCGTCGGTCATCCTTGTGCTCAGGACGTTGCCTACTCGGCGACCGCGGATGAGGCAGAGAGCGGGTCTGACATAGCCGGGCGGGCCAGCCGATCGCAGGCGTCGGTTTCGGGAGCGTCTTCCCCCAGGAGTAAAGTCGCTGGCGAGGACCACGCAGCGCACAGCGACCCGGGAGTCTCACGGCGTCCTGGTAAGACCGAGTTTCTCCCGGGCGCTGAAACGGCACCGCTAAGTGATGCCATCGAACCTGAGGGCGATGGGTCGCAGCGGGGCGATAGCCGAAGGAAGGCGCC
This sequence comes from Lumbricus rubellus, assembly GCA_945859605.1. Lineage (NCBI taxonomy): Eukaryota > Metazoa > Annelida > Clitellata > Crassiclitellata > Lumbricidae > Lumbricus > Lumbricus rubellus. The sequence continues at coordinate 16,878,982 of OX243820.1, read as the reverse complement.
CGTAGCGTCTGTTGACTCACCCCCTGGTACGCCACAAAGTGGTACCAGAAGTGGGGTTGATTCTTTTTCTCGTTTGACTGTTGACCCTGTAGCCTTGGCCAAGTGTTTGGTTTCTCAACCGAACGTGTCTTGTGCCCCTGTAAGAGATTTTTGCCAACTTACTGGTATGCTGCAAAGTAATGCTAGTGTAGCGGGTAATGTACCGACTTGTATGTCTTTTGGTGTTAACGCTTCTAAGAACGTTTTCTCTTGTGAATCAGAAGCAGGTGCCTTCTTTGGAGCTCGTCCCAAAACTGTTTGGCCTGATATGAACGTAGCTGGTGGTTACGCTTCTTTTGCTGTTTCTAAACCTGTTGAGCGGGGAGTTGAGGTTATGGGTGCTCGGTGCAAAACTTCTTCTTCTGTAGCTGGTGTTGAACACTGGTTGAACTCTGTTCCACGCGTTCCTGCGGCTGTTGAATCAGCCAGACCAATGTTTTCTGATAATCCGGTTCCCTCTTGTTCTGGTAATGACTTGTATCGCTTTCCTGATAGACGGGTTGAGATACTTTCTGTCAAAGAAGTGCCCAGTCGAAACCGCCTGCAACATCCTCGATTAGAGACGATTGAGAGCGTCTCGGGAAATGAAGCAGACATAGACCTACGATCGGAGATGTTGAGCCTACGACAGAGTATGGCTGCGATTCATCAAAGATTAGAGGTTATGGCATTGTCTGGTGAACGGGAACGAGCGATGGCAGCGGAACGAATGGTGCACGTTCCCAGGAAGTTGGAGCAACCGGAAATCAGGAAGGAAACCGTGCCGATCAAGGTGAGATCGCGAGCACGGGAACCAGCAACAGTTCCAGCGTCGCCAGCCTTGCATCCGGGTCCTCCGGAAGTCAAGAGACTGGTGCAACGGACTGTCAAAGTACGGAGCGACGTGGTATCTTCGGATGAGATATCCACGAACGCTGGCAAGGTACGTCACGGTGCAAGGGTCGGTGGGAGCAAACCAAGTTACCAGATTGATCAACCGAAAGTAACACAGCACAAACTCCGATGCAGTCAAGGTGTTACGGATGTCAAGAAATCGGGAGCAACGGTGCAACGTACTGGTGCGTCATCACACCAGCCTACGTGTGATCGACGGGATCGTGGTCGTCAACGTAGAACCGTGGTACAGACAGAGGAATATGATTCCTCAAGTGGAAGTACCGGATATCCTGTGACGTCTGGGCGAGGACGAGACAGAGGAGATATCCGCGAACGACAACACACACGTGTCAGGCAACGTGTGGGAACGCGGATCGGGGATAACGACGAATCGAGCAACAGTGGTGATTCGTCTGGATCCAGAGTTCCGAGTGTCAGGGTACGTCAACGGGCAGCCAATCAGGCAAGGAACCGGATTCCAGCAGACCGCGGAATCAGGATTAAGCTTGAAAAGTATGATGGAAAGACAGCTATTGCTGCTTTTCTGGCCAAGTTTGAGGTCTGTGCCAGATGCAACCATTGGAGTGATCGCGAGAAGGCTGATCAGCTGATGTGTGCTCTCACAGGGCCTGCGTCACAATTGTTGTGGGATATGGGCGCACAGCAAGACGTGTCGTGGCAAGCTTTGGTTGAAAAGCTTAAGGACAGGTATGGTTCTGATAATCAAACGAACCTATACCGAACCAAGCTACGTACCTACCGTCAAGCGCCAGGTGAAACGCTGAGTACGGTTGTTCAAGAAATCAGACGTTTGATGGTACTGGCATATCCCGGTCCGACAAATGAGGTAGTCGAATCGATTGCTTGTGATGCATTCATCGATGCCTTGTTGAATCACGAACTTGCTCAAAAGGTTCGTGAACGGGAACCAGTGGATCTTGAGGCCGCGTACAAACATGCCGTACGTTTGGAGGCCTACGGTCGTCCGTCAACGTCAGGTGGTGACATGGATCGTAGACTCGGAAGGATCAAGGCTACCAAGGAGGATCCTCCGATGTCAGGCGTCATGGATCCATCAGGTCAACGGATGTCGGATCTGGAACAACGGATCGAGATCCTGACCAAGGAACTTGGGCGACTTACGTCAGGACAAGAGTCGGGTTTCCGGTCGTACAAACCAGATGTCGGATGGAATCGTTTGGATCCGATGAACGATGGTTCCGGGATACCTGGTCAACAGATGGGTCAGCAACAAGACTTCCAGCCACGACGGTGGAATGCGGCTGATAAGATATGTTTCCTGTGCAAGAGAAAAGGGCATATTCGCAGAAATTGTCCGCAGCTGAAGATGTCAGCTGAACAAGGTCAAGAGAGGAATGATCCAGACAACACGGGATCGATTCCGGGACAAGCACAAAATCGTCTGGTGAAAGGAAGCAGGATGGCCTACATAATCACACGTCTGAACGGGGTAAGACGTCAATGTCTTCTCGACTCAGGAAGTGAAATGTCACTAGTGCCCAGACGCTTCGTACCAGACGATAGAATGGTACCTTCTGAACAGCGGCTGTTAGCTGCTAACGGCAGTGAGATCCGAGTGGATGGTGAAGCTATGCTGAACATTCACATCGGCCGGAAATCATATCCGCTGCCTTGTCTAGTGACTGATCAAGTCACCGAGATCATATTGGGATTGTCATGGCTAGAAGCCAACCAAGCTAACTGGGATTTTTCCGGTGGCTGCGTTCGCTTAGGAGAAGCGAGAATACCTCTGAAATCCACGTCTGCAGAACTCGGGTGGTGGAGTGAGTGAGAAGGATGAGCACATTTTTCTGTTTGGGTTTCTCCATACTTTTTGTTTGCCATGCATCTTGCTGCGAAGTCCACGCATGCTAGGTCTTGGTTTTTGTACATACCTTTGTCTGTTGTTTAAGCACTCTTTTACTTATGATTTGCTGACCACTTCTCAGTGGTGGGACTGTCGGTGTAGTTAACGGTTAACTCTTGTGCAAATGACTTTTGAGCTGACTGTCTTGGTGGATGCTTCGTAGTATTTGCGGGACAGGAGGCGTATGGTAACAGTTCTCTCTGGCTTGGATGAGAGACAAAGTGTTGTAAAGGGTTGGTAGTCTCGTTCTGCCCGGTGGGCGAGATACCAACAGAGATGGTGGTCGGTGAGCAGATTCTTACCTGTGTTGGCTGTCGCTACGAGTTAGTGGTTGGGCCAGGTAGTTGAATTCTGTTGGGAGTTCTTGAACTGTAAATGCGACTTTTAGTAAAGCGCTCGGTAATATAGTCTCCGAGGGTCTGTGATTGAGCACCTTGGCTGTAGGTGAGTCGTCCAGATTCCTGTGTACCTTTTTTTGATCTCTTTACCTGGCACTTTAATCAAACCCGGGCTAGAGTTGTTTCTGTTACGTAAAAGAAACCCTGGTCCCGAAGCCGATGTTTACATTGAAGACGATACGGTAAAGTGAGAGAACGGTACGGATAGAGTATACGTGAACTTGCACTGACTCTGGGTTGTTTTGCCGGTGAGCAATCTTCCTATTTTTGGTTATTACTTTAGTTAAGTCTGTTCTCTTCTGACGTTATTAGCGACTGCTAATTGCGGAGGATCGTTTGCTATAGTAGGGATCTATCCTTGATCCGATGTGCCTCTGTGTTTGTTGTGTTAGTTGTTATTTTCAGAGTTGGTACGGAACGGGCCAACCGACGACGCTGGGGAACGTCGTGATCGTACGATGTGAAGACCGTGCTACTTCATTGCATTATGTTGTGTTTGAGTGTGACTGGTGAGCGAATGCGATAATAAACTGAATACATGGTGTGAATGACATGTGTGTGAGTTGTCTCTGTTGATCGGGAGACAACGGGTATGTTGTCTCCCAGAACCTAAGTAAGTAGGTTAGCGGACGGGTCCCACGGGAATGGACGGGTCCGTGATAGTTATGTTCGATTATTTCCTACCGATGCTTCGCATCAAAAGAAAGAGGGGAAGAGTGTGGCGGACATGCCACAAGAGGTATAAGACAAAAATAACTACTTACCGAGACTTGGCTGGAGTAAGCATGACTCTCGTTGGGTAGCCTTTTGGCTATGTGTCTTGTACCTGAAACCGGTTTCGTTTTGAGACAGGTTTATAAAATTAGGTTTCAGATTCTTCCTATGGAAGACCAAGTATACTTTTTAGGCCAAAGTATAGAGTGTTATCATGTATTTTGCCGGTGGACTAAGACGTGCCACACGGTGCGCCGCTTATATTGCGGGGGAAGCGTTTCCGCCGTATGTGCTTAGATTGTTAAAGCGTTTTCTGCTGCGACTTTCTACAGTGATTTCGGTTGTGTTCATCTGTCTCCTACAGTGTGGCTTGGCCACGTTTGAACGCGACTTTGGCGATCCTCTGTTGAAGCAACGCTAACGTAGTGCGGATTTGCGGCAAGATCTGTCAGGGCTGTGTCTTGTCATCGATCGCTGAGATTCGAGCTGCTGAGGCTGCGTGACAGCTCAGGGAAGAATACAGTATTCGTGATACGCCTAGCGGGCGATCGCAGTATTCTGTGAAGGTTCCGTTGACTGTGGGTTACAGTCTAAGTTACGTGTTCCTTGTGTGTCGTTGTTTCTGTAGAGTTGAGGCGGGTCTCCTCTTTGAAGAACGCGACGGTTGTATCCTTGTTGGTGGTACCGGGTGGTTCGTGTGTAACTTTTGTATTGCAGGTCCTTGGTGGTGGATAATCGACTGTCTGCCAACCGACATTGGACGCTGTAATCGGTGTTACTGTTACCGGGTGTTTCTTGCGGAGTTTAGATTGTCTGTCAGCCGACATTGGACTCTCGCTGTGGTGTTAACGATCTTGGTGATCGGTTGTTTAGATTCTCCGTGTGACTCGTCACTTTCTAGAATCTGTTGCTCACAGTTGAGTAGGGAGTAAGTGGTGGACCAAGAGTCCAGGCAAGCTGAGGGCTTTGCAAGGTAGTCTTCTTTACGTTACAGTGCTAGATAAGACCAAGTGTTTTGTCAGGGACTTACCACTGAGGTCAGTAACTGTTGAGAGTAAGGGCGATAAGCGCCATTAGAAAACCTATAAAACAATAGTATAATTTGTAGACACGGGTTTTCCGTTTACCTGTTCCCCAGGCCTCCCGGCCTTTTATTTTTACCTCGGATCTACCGGCGCAGAACAGCATCGCACCACGACGCTCTTGTGAGTTTCCGGCTAAGTGTTTCAGGGGAAATTTACCGGCAGCGGCGGCGTTTGGGCAGCGCGCGTCGGGAGCTTGGTGCGCGTGAGACAAGGTCTGTTTGGAGCCGCGCGTCAGCCCCGGTCGTCCCAAGTGGTTCACCGGTGGCCAAACTGTTGGTTCCTGCGGTCTTCTGCCAAGTCGGCGACCCGCGGTTGTCTGTTGGCCTCGGTGTCGGTGGTGAAGGTTCGTGCCGGGAGATCGGGTGAGGCGAGCACCCCGGCAAACGCCGCGCATCAGCGCGGGCGTCTTGGCTAGTTTCGTGTCGGGAGAGTTTCCGTGTACGGTGACGGAGGGCGACCGTCATTGGCTTCAGTTTCCATCGGGCCTACGGACCGCCTCCGCCCGTCGGAGTGTCTGTGTGTTAATCGTCACTTGGTGATTGTGTTCAGCACGATGAGTCGGGCATTTGGCCTGAGGGACTGGCCCTGGTTTCAAGCGATGTGGTCAGCGGGGAAGGAATCGGCAGTATTCCCCAGTGGTGGTGTTGGTTCGGTGGCGGCTCGGTGCCGCGTGATAACTAAAGGGAGCGATAAGTCGGGTAAGAAGACGGAGACCGCCGTCGCGAGAAGCGGCGCCCGGCGAGGCCGTTCTGCCTGCGGGAACAAGAACCCTGTTTTGAGCGTCGGTCATCCTTGTGCTCAGGACGTTGCCTACTCGGCGACCGCGGATGAGGCAGAGAGCGGGTCTGACATAGCCGGGCGGGCCAGCCGATCGCAGGCGTCGGTTTCGGGAGCGTCTTCCCCCAGGAGTAAAGTCGCTGGCGAGGACCACGCAGCGCACAGCGACCCGGGAGTCTCACGGCGTCCTGGTAAGACCGAGTTTCTCCCGGGCGCTGAAACGGCACCGCTAAGTGATGCCATCGAACCTGAGGGCGATGGGTCGCAGCGGGGCGATAGCCGAAGGAAGGCGCCCGTAGCGTCTGTTGACTCACCCCCTGGTACGCCACACATTGCTAGCTCCCAGGCCTTTTAAGCGCGTCAGTTTTTGACCGGTGCTGGTCTGAGCGGTGTCGAGCGAGAGTCAGAGTGAATTCAGGGACACTCTCGAGAGCGAGGTATTGGCTGGTGACAGTACGGTGCCTACGGGCAAACGTTTCAGGCAAGGTTCGAAGTCGGCGCGAAGCCGCATACGGGTCAACGCCTCGGGCAAGAAGACAGTGAGTGAAGGAGAGCGAATTTCTGGACACCCTCGGAGTCGGCGGTTTGGCCGCGTGAAGTGAATCGCCTACGGGCAAACGGTTTCTGGTCATTCTCGGAGTCGGCGCGAGGCCGCACTCAGTGCAGTTGCCTACGGGCGAAAGAGACGGGGAACGCGAGGAGAGCGAGCGGTCCGTCTTTTCTTTGAAGACCGACTCGGCGTCTCAGTTACCTCAGCGAAACAAATTGACGGCGGTCGTCCGGATCTCCGGCCGCCGATCGATCGACACAGCTGCCTGGTCGCACTGGGCGTTGTAAAATTGATCCTGGTACCAGCTGGTTAGGTTGCCGTTTGCGAATCGACGCAGCGACCTAGTATATTGTCCGTGTTTTCCATTCCCTGGTTTCGAAGTTGATAATGTCATTTTGGCGAGGCTTGGGGCTCGGACCCCTCGAGTGGCCTTGGTTCCGCGCGTTTTGGCCGGGCGAGAGAAGACAAACTTCGGTGATGCCCGTCGGTGGCACCAGTACACGAGCTGTGGCGTGTAATATGATACGACGGAGGTCTGAACGGTCGGGCAAACGAACGAAGAAGCCCGTGGCCGTGAAGGGGAGCTCCAAGCGAGGGTCGACTGCCCGGAGAGGAGCGAACCCTGATTTGAGCACAGGCGGCCATCCTGGCGCTCAGGTTGCTACCCACCCGGTGGCCGCGGACGGGGCAGAGTCGGACTCCAACGCCTCCGAGCTCTATACCCTCTCACGAGCGACCGTTTCAGAGCCGTCTTGGCCGGACAGCGAAGGGAGTGACGAGGCCTTGGCGGCCCGTTACACAGAGAGTAGACACCGGCGAGAAAGCGACTCGGGCGGCTCCGATCAATTTGAAGCAAGGGAGCGAGGCCCGAGTCGAGAGGCCCAGCTCGCGACCCCTCGTGCGTCGGTCGATGCGCCGGCGGCGAGGGGGCTTGTGCCGCTTGTGACGAGACGGGTAGGTCCGCCACAAAGTGGTACCAGAAGTGGGGTACATTTTGACTCGCTTCTGGTTGCCGCAGGACAAGCTGCGGCGGGTGAAGTTGAATCAGACGGAGAAAGGGTGGCGCAGGCGAAGTTGTCTTTTCCGCCACGGCACAATTACGAAGGTGTAGCTACAGATGTTGGTTCCAGGAATTTGGCTCGTCCTGATGTTCGTTTTGGTGAATATTCCGGTGCTCGTCCCAAAGTTTCACAGCAGGTTTCGCCTGATGATTTTGGTGCAGTCGGTCCAATCGCTTCTGCTGCTGTCGATGTTCGGGATCCTCGTTCTTCGGCTACTGTGGGAGTTGAGAATTGGCTTCGTTCTGTTCCGGAGTCTCAAGAGACTGGAGATGGGTGCCGGTCGAACCGTTTACGATCTGGTTCCCCAGTTGCTTCAGAAGACGCACGGTTACTTGTTAATTTCAGCGAAAGAAGTTCAGCAGGTTTAGCAGCCGCTGAAAGACCAAGTGTGAGACAGGTAGACAGTCAAAGCTACCGTCCGCAGTGTCCGGAACGAAGAGACAGTTTAGTGAATGCTGAAAGAGGGTCAGCAGAGTCGAGGTCGTCGCGGAGAGACGACGTGGCCGATGTTCGGGCCGAGGTGTCATACCTGCGCGACAGCATGGCGTGGATGACACAGCGGTTCGAAGAGTTAACGGTTCCTGTTGCAAGAGAAAGAGACGCGCCTTGGGTTCAGGCGGCGAGAACAGTATCGTATCCAGAGTTCCGTGATGACCCGCGTGAGACAGTACCGATGGAGGTGATGCCATCGAGGTTACAAGGACCGCCAGAGGTCCGGAGACTAGTGACACGTGATGCTAGGGCAGGAGACCCTAGGGAAACAGGCTACCGAGACAGGCCTGAACGGGTTCATCGGTCTACTGTCCCGATCGACAGTTGGACGCCTGATGATACCGTGTATCGTGACTTACCGACAGTGGCTCCACGGGGAACGAGTTCGAAACGGAGGTTGTTATTGTCGGATGACGCGTCAACAGAAGCGGACATCAATTATCGGCGTACAACTCCGGATAAGCAAAGTGTTAGTCGTCAGGCGCATAAGCGGGGCGAACGGCCCAGGAAACTATGGTTTCAGGATGAGGCGGGTGTCTACCGCGAGCCGATGTCTTCGTCTTCGAAGCATCGTGCGTGTCTTGAGAGGGAACGATGGCCTCAGGATGAGGCGGGTGTCTACCGCGAGCCGATGGCTTCGACCTCGAAGCATCGTGCATATCAGGATAAGGAGCGAGAGACGCAAAGGGAGCGTCGGCCGGGAAGGGCCAGAAGAGCGGAAAATGAAACGTCCAGTGAAGAGGACACGTCTCCTGCGAAAGTGCGCACAGAGCGGAAATCGATCTTACATGTGAGCGGAAGGCATGAGAAACGGCCTGTAGTTTCCAGCACAGTCGATAAAGGTGAGACTAGCGACGACGACGACCGTCCCAGGAGACGCCGTCACCGCGCGGGTTCGCAACGTCGGTCTGTTGAACGGGAGACGAGAGGCCGGAGTCCAGCTGACCGTGGTATCCGTATCAAGCTTGAGAAGTACGACGGCAAGACAGCCATCGCCGCTTTTCTGGCGAAGTTCGAAGTCTGTGCCCGGTGCAACAATTGGAGCGACCGAGAGAAGGCCGACCAATTGATGTGTGCCTTGACGGGGCCAGCTTCGCAGTTGCTATGGGACATGGGTGCCCAGGGCGACGTTACTTGGCAAGCGTTGGTTGATAAATTGAAAGCAAGGTACGGTTCGGAAGAACAGACGAGCCTGTACCGGGTGAAGTTACGTGCATACCGTCAGACGAATAACGAACCGTTGAGCAGTGTGGTTCAAGAGGTCAGGCGACTTATGGTTTTAGCGTATCCTGGGCCGTCGAGCGAGTTAGTAGAAACTATTGCTTGTGACGCGTTTCTGGACGCGCTGTCCAATCAGGAACTAGCACAGAAGGTGCGGGAGCGAGAGCCCGTCAGCCTGGAATCGGCGTACAAGCACGCAGTGAGACTCGAGGCCTACGGCCGCTCGTCTACGTCTGGAGGAGACGGCGACCGCAGGCAAGGGCGAGTAAAAGCTGCGAAGGAGGATCGGACGGTGCAGCCGTCTAACGATCAGCAGAATAATCGCCTAGACGATTTAGAGAGTGCAATTCGGAATTTGACAAAGGAAGTAAGTCGATTGGTAACGCAACCCAAGGACGACTTCACTTCAAGTAAACCGTTTGAGAATTGGAGGAATCCGGGAAGAGCGCCGGACGGACCGTGGAGGAATGAAGCTCCAGCTTTTCAGCGACGTGAGTTTCCGCCACGATTCCGAAACGCAGAGATGGAATGCTTTCGATGTCGACAAAAGGGGCATTCTCAAAGATTCTGTACGCAACCGTTACCAGAGCAACGAGACAACGGGAAAGTTAGTGAATCGACCAAGAACGAGCCGGCGCCGGAGAAGGCGCAGAACCGGCTGGTGAAGGGAAGCCGCATGGCTTATGTCGTGGCTCGCGTAGACGGAGTACGCAGGAACTGTCTATTGGACTCAGGGAGCGAAATGTCCCTAGTCCCACGACGCTTTATGGTTAAGTCGGTAATGACACCTTCGCAGCAACGACTGTTGGCGGCAAACGGTAGTGAAATTCGGGTGGATGGCGAGTCCACGTTACAGCTCTGCATCGGGAAACAGTCGTATCCGTTGCATTGCTTGGTAACAGATCAGGTGAATGAGGTTATCCTGGGTCTATCGTGGCTTGAGGCGAATCAAGCACGATGAGACTTTGCAGGAAGGAACGTATACTTGGGTGATAGACAGATTCCGCTGCGTGAAGCGGCTTCCGAAACGATGTGCCGCAGGATCATTGTACAAGAAGACATCGTAGTTCCTGCACGGTGTGAGGTCGACGTTCCAGCATCTGTTGTATACCCGCATCTGCGAGTGGACACGGACGTGTGGACGACGACGCCGGTTGAAGTGACGAAAGGGTTGGTGATTGGACGAACGTTGGTCTCAGGGAAGGAGCCAACGGTGTGGGTACGGATGTTGAATGTCAGCGATAAAGACTTGACAGTTCAGGGCAAAACAGAGTGTCGATTGGAGCGGGTGGAGCTCCTGAACGTTACGAGTGCAACGGCACGTGAACACAGTGTACGAGCGCCTACGTCAATGATTCGCGCGACCGCGAGTCAGCCAGACGACGTAGTAGCGGAGTCAGTGTTAAAACGTCTGTGGGAGGAAGTGCCTGGAGCAGTCTCCCCAGACGAGAAAGAACGGCTTCGAGAGCTAATCATGGCTTATCGAACGACGTTCTCGCTCAGTGAATTGGATCTTGGTTTTACGTCTGTGATTCAGCACGAGATCGACACGCAACAGGAGCGACCGGTGCGTCAGCCGCTGAGACGGCAACCGTTAATGATGATACCGGAGATCGATCGGCAGGTGGAGGACATGTTGTCCCAAGGGATCATCGAGCCCTCCATGTCGGAATGGGCTTCAAACGTGGTTATGGTCAAGAAGAAGGACGGTAGCATGCGTTTCTGCATCGACTACCGCCAGCTGAATTTGAAGACACGGAAGGATGCTCATCCTTTGCCGTTGATACGTGAAAGTTTAGATACCCTCGGTGGCGCGAGGTGGTATAGCACGTTTGATCTCCGGGCGGGTTATCACCAGATGGCTTTGCACCCGCGAGACAAACATAAGACCGGTTTCATAACGAAGAGGGGAAGCTTTCAATTCAAGGTGTTGCCCTTCGGATTGTGCAATAGTCCCGCTTCGTTTTGTCGGCTGATGAATTTGGTTCTAACGGGCTTGAATTATGATATCTGTCTAGTCTATCTTGATGACATTATCGTATTCTCGCGTGATATTGAAACTCATATGAGACGACTCGAGATGGTGTTCAAACGGCTCCAGGAGTACAACCTGAAGCTGAAGCCATCGAAGTGCCACCTGATGCAGCGCGAGGTACTTTTTCTTGGGCATATCCTGAGCGAGCAAGGTGTCGCGACGGACCCGAGCAAGATTACGGCTGTGGAGGGTTGGGCTGTTCCTAAGAACCTACGTGAGGTTCGATCGTTTATTGGTCTCTGTTCGTATTATCGGCGTTTCATTCTCGACTTTGCGGTTGTGGCCCAACCTCTTCATTTTCTGACTCGGAAGAACGTCCCGTTCCGATGGACTGAGGAATGTCAGGCGGCTTTCGTGGAATTGAAGAAGAGACTGGTGTCTGCTCCGATTTTGTCATTGCCAGAAGACGAGGGTCAGTATATCCTAGATACGGACGCCTCTGCCTTCGCGATTGGTGCGGTTTTGTCCCAGGTGCAGGACGGCGAGGAAAGGGTAATCTGTTACGCGAGCCGATTGCTATCGACGGCCGAACGGAATTACAACGTGACACGACGCGAATTGCTAGCTGTGATTTATTTCCTTAAGGAGTTTCGACAGTATCTCCTTGGTAAACGGTTTCGGTTACGGACAGACCATTCAGCGCTGCAATGGTTACGGAAGACTCCGGAACCCATTGGTCAGCAGGCACGTTGGCTTGAAACGATGGAGGAGTTCGACTTCGAAATCGTTCATCGAGCGGGAACACAGCACGGTAACGCGGACGCCATGTCGCGTGGACCGATGGGAGAGGTAACGGAAGAGACAGAGGAGAATGATGAGACATTCGAGAATACGGCGTGGATCTGCCCTGTTGAGGCAATGAGACCCACCGCTACGTACGAGAATATAGCCGGCCAGGAGACGGGCTGGACGCAAGAGACGTTACGAAGAGAACAAGTGTCCGACATAAGGGTTGGTCCGGTCTTGGGCTGGAAAGAACTGGGTCGCCAACCTAACGAACTTGAATCAGCGCGGTTGAGTGGTGAGACAAAAACAATCCTGAGCCATTGGGATCTGTTAGAGGTTCGGCAAGGAGTGCTTTTCAGACGGTACGTACACGGAGGTACCGGTGGCATTGAGATGTATCAGCTAGTTGTTCCGATCCAGATACGGAAAGAGTTGTTCAAAGTCATCCACGGTGGCTTTGGCGGTGGACACTTCGGGCTGCGGAAGAGCCTCGAAAAGGTGAAACGTCGTGCTTATTGGCCGAGTTGGAAAGACGACGTACGACGTTGGTGCCAGAGTTGTGATAATTGTGCTCGGTATCGGCGAGAAAAGCCACCGAGACAAGGTCTCCTACAGTGTCCGGTCGTTGGTGAGCCAATGGAACGATTCGGTATAGACATTACCGGTCCGCATCCCGTTTCGAACAGGGGCCACAAGTACATACTGACGGCGATTGACTACTTTTCTCGTTGGGCAGAGGCTCTGCCCATCAAGAATCAAGAAGCAGTCACGGTTGCAAAGACACTGATGGTCAACGTTTTCTCGCGCTTCGGAATGCCGCGCCAGATTCTTACGGATCAAGGCTCGTGTTTCGAGTCGGCTTTGTTCCAGGAGCTGTGCAAACTCATGGAAATCGACAAAGTCCGAACGACGGCGTACCATCCTTCTGGGAACGGTATGATTGAAAGGTTCCATAGAACGTTGAACGCAATGATTGGTAAAGTAGTCTCAGTGAAACAGAAAGATTGGGATCTACATTTGCCGTACGTGATGGCCGCGTATCGTGCGACGGAGCACGAGGCGACGCAACGGTCACCGAATTTCCTGTTCCTTGGTCGAGAGAATCATACGCCGTTAGATTTGATTCTCGCGCAGCTGACAGACTGCGATCGACCGCCAGCAGTAGAAGTTGAAGAGTACGTCGAAAAGCAGCAGGAGCGGATGGAAGCTGCTTACCAACTGGTACGAGAGCAGTTGGGTCGCGTCGCTGAACGCAGGAAAAAGGCGTACGATCTTAGGGTGAAGCCCAACAAGTTCGTCGTCGGAGACTGGGTGTACTACTACTACCCCAGGTTACGGTGCGGAAGAAAGATCAAGTGGACTCGTGTCTACACCGGTCCCTTCCTTGTGATTCAAGTCTTAAGCTCGGTCCTGTATCGTATACAGAGGAGTGTCCGTTCGCACGCGATGGTAGTCCACGTAGATAAACTCAAGAAGTTTTACGGTGAGACCCCGCGTAGCTGGGTGTCGGGAGAGGACGTAGAGCCTACTACGGAGGCCGGACCTTTCCCTGGTGACACAGAGTTGGTGGGATCCAGTGCAATCCCCGCGGAGTCCCCCGCGCCTGTTGTGGATAGCGTCGGAAGACCCAGCCGACGCTTGCATCGACGCCTTCGTCGAGTGCAGCAGCCCTAGAGGCTAACGTTAAAAGACAGCGCTTAATTGCGCTGATTAGAGAAACGTCGATGGTGCACGGCGTAGAGAATGATTTTAGTTCGCTTTATGATACACTACAGTTATGTTTGCCATGTGTCCAACAAGTCGGGACGGCACAAGGATTGCGGAGTTAGTCTCCGCTTGATTGCGGTGGTTCGAGACATTGTCGGTGGACGATATTTTACGTTTCCTTTTGATGAATCTGTTTCTGTTCAAGGCTCCAAATCTGGCTCCTTTTTCTCCGCGAGACGACACACATGGTAGTCACAAAGTGGACCAGTTGGTCTACCAGTAAAGTGGTGCCTGTGGGGTCTCGCGCAACGCGTAATGGCGTTTATTCGATTAAGACTTGGTGTAGTCTTTCATTCTATTTCGATCTGCTGACCGTGTTGTCTACGGTGGGACTGTCCGAGCATTGGCCGGATGACTCAAGGTCTGAGTCGCTCTTTCGTTTTGACACTCGTTTCTTTTGAGGACAACGGTAGTGCGATGAGTTGGGTGATCATCGCAGGTTCTGAGACTCGTTGGTGACTTTTCTCGCTACCAGTCCCCTAGCAATCGAGTTAGGTGGAGCTTGGCGGAGAGACAGAGGGCTTTTGAGGTTGGTAGGCTCGTGGCGTTGAGACGAGATACCAAGCAGATGGTATTTGGTTCGTGGAGTTACTCGCACCTGAGCGAGTCGTTGTCGCCGTAGGCAACGGGTCAGGTAGGAAGCCGAGGCTCCTTCAGTTCGGAATAACTCACACCTGTCAGGCTGACGTTGTCGGTAAGAGGATTTGCTTCGGAGTTTGTGTGAACATGGTTTGCGGTCTTTGATCAGCACCTAAAGCGCGTCTCCGGGTCTTGTCTCTCGTGTAGTTACCCAACGATCGGGCGAGGTCGGAAGTTGAGGTTCCTGTTGTCTGTGTTCTACGCGCTGTAAATGCCAAAGCCAGCGTGATTCGGTAACGCTCGGCCTGTGCTTGGTAGCGGAACGGTGTCTGGGGACGCGATCGGTAAGTCGTCCAGTTGTTGTTGGGCCATTCTGCATCCGTGATGTTGCTCGGATACTCGCACTCTAATCAAAGCCAAGTTGGCGTGCTTCTGTCACGGTTGATTGTCTCAGTTCCTGAAGCCGGTGCGCAGCACCGATGAACGGTTCGTGTTGGAGAGGTGATGAACTACGGAGACTGGACCGATTAATTCGGTAGACTTTTCGGAGAACGGTCGGAAGACCATGGTTACGTTTCTTTTGATGATCCATTTCGTATACGAGACGCCGCTGTAGCGTTTCACGGTGCAATAAAGGGCCTCGGGACTAGCGATGCTAGCGTAGACAGTTTCTTTTCAGGGTATGCAGGTACCCCACTTCTGTCTGGTTAGCTTTTAGCGAGCGGAGACTCGCGCGACGACTCGTTTGGTTAATAGTGGACGGAGATCCACACGTATACGTTTTCCTTTCGTCATAAAAAGTATCCCACTTCTGGACTGTAGGATCCCAGTTCGACGTGGTTTAATTGACGGTTACTCTACTGCTAGACCGATAGCTCCCGTAGCGGAAGACCTCGCTTCTGGACGTCGGGACGGTTGACTGAGACAAGTTTGGTTGAGGATTCCCCACTTCTGGTCTTGAATTTCCGAATGATAGATCGCTGACGGTGAACGGATGGTGATACCCCACTTCTGGCCTAAAATTTCCGAAGGATAGGCCCTGCGACAAGTAAATTGTATTTTCTGTTGCAGATGGTGATGGAACGATGGTGCAACGTTGGTGGTTCGAGAGACGTGGAGATTCAGCATGCCGCTGGATGTGTAATGCTTTGTGTGTAGACGGAGACGGAAGCCGCCGACAGGCTCCGTGGATATACGAGATGGATTCCCGTCTTAGTCCCAACCGGTGGACTCGCTGCAACGAGGCGCTGGAGACGGAGGAATCAAGGTCTGAAACGAGGGCTATACGAGCGAGAATGAAAGAGCTTCGACTACGAGGAAAGGGCTTCGAATGTACGCAAGAGAAAAGAAGATTATGTGAATTTGTGATAACTGACATTTTCATTGCTGTTTCTGTTGAATTGTAAACGTGTTCGTGTTGCTTTCTTGATCGGGAGATAGCGTGTTAGTGTTATCTCCCAAGATTCCAGGTAGGTAGGCGTTAGAGGGGGGTCCCTCTAGGCTTACGCACGTACGCATCTTGCCAACGGATGCTCCGCATCAAGGTAAGGTGGGAGGAGTGTGGCGGAAATGCCACAAGACGAAATTCAGTATATGAAACATAAGCTGGTAACTGACAATACATGGGCGGCCAAAGTAGGGTCGCGGGATTCCTTATAGCGACGGAGCTATGGCCGATACAAATTCGCGGTATATGCGGATCGACTAGTAAATCGTTTCGCTACAAGTTTGCCATGAGGCGTTAGGCCGCCAAAATTCGCGTTGAAGAGGTCTTCCTACGGAAGACCGATTCGTGTATTCAAGCCAAAGTATAACGTGCAGACAGCAACTTTTGACTTTGGGCGCATATGAAATTTGCACGGATAATGGTATCGAATTTCTGAATACACCATTCGAAAGATAAATTATCGGGCTGCCGAATTGCCGTTGAGAGCTAAGCGATAGCTGCAACCGATCGAAAGATATGAATTTTATTCGAATTACGGTCGAATTTACGTGTTCGGCAAATGACTGGATATAGAGAGCTACATCTATAAAAATCGTTAAAACATCCGTGGAATAGAGCCTGCCACACGCTGCGCTGCTTAAGTGTCGGATAGGTGTAGCAAGACAACACACTGTGTATGATTCTGCATTTATCACGATATATACGGCGCGCTGACGACCACTCAATACCTTGGTATTCGACGTCGTTTACCGGCCTAACGTATCCAGTGGCTAATCTGCGTCATAGCTGTTTCGGTTAAGAGTTCGAGGGCAAAAACTGATACCGGTTCGATTATCCGCGGTCCCCGACCGACGGAAGACCCGTGTTCCCGTGGTGCAGGCAAATACTATCGACGGGGTAAGGGTTGGGCCCCTCCCTGCTCGATCTGCTACCGTGTTACGTGCTCGCTTTCGGAGCGTGGTGAATCAGAGTTCGTGTACTCGGTCGGGAAGCGTCAGCACCCCGGCTGAGCGATCACAGGTCTGTGAAGGCGACCCCGCGGCGCCTGGTGTCCGCGGACGTTACAAATAATACGTTACGAATTCTGTGACTTACGAATATCTTTTCTTGCACCTATTGGTCTGTTGTTCGGCCGAGTAGAAGGGCCGCGTCGAGTGATCGCTAGCCATACCGGCGTGTTCGAGAGATAAGGGTTGAATCCATTTCAGCGCACGACGCGCGTGGTGAAGTTGCCTCCGCGAAACAGGCGGGAGTAACTGTGACTTTCTTAAGGTAGCCATTTGCCTAGTTGGTTGTGTGTGTCAACTTTGATCGTCGATATCTCGGTCGGTTTACGTCCGATTCGTTAGCGGTTGGTGTCAAACTGACCAGCGAAGGGCGCTGTACAAATCATCTCACAGACCCGGAGAGCGCGCGTAGAACGGTTTCGTCGCTATTTGCTTCCGAAGGAAGGCCGCCCGGTCTTTTCCCCGTGGTTACGCGCCGCAGCGAAAATCTGATCGATCGCCGCGCCCGGTTTGTTGCCGGCGGCTTGGTTGTCGTAAAACTTGTCAGTGTGTTACCTGGGCGTTTTCTGCCTTGAAATCCATCGCGTGTGCGCCTTTGTGAGTGTTGGTTTATTCGGCGTAGGCTTGATTGTGTGCCCGTAGCCTTCACGCCGCGCGCGCCCGGGTCTTGACGGGCTGAGAACTTGGCGAGGTGATAACTTTCTAACGGAGTGTCGTATCAACGAGCGGTCGGCGCTGCCGTGTTACCTGTTCCGTGCCGCATCTTTTCTCCCGTCAACGAGCAGGGAGGTAAAGAGGGGAAATATTTCACAGGCCCTGTAAGGTTCGTCGCCGGGCCGCCTCAGATAACAGGCCGGCGACGGACGTATCGGTCGCAGCCAACCGATCCGTCGGGGTAGTTATTGGTTCATCGTCATCGTCATTTAATGTCAGTTACCAGCCTCTAATTTGATACCCTAGGTCCTAGGCGTTAGCTAATTGCATTGCTAGCTCCCAGGCCTTTTAAGCGCGTCAGTTTTTGACCGGTGCTGGTCTGAGCGGTGTCGAGCGAGAGTCAGAGTGAATTCAGGGACACTCTCGAGAGCGAGGTATTGGCTGGTGACAGTACGGTGCCTACGGGCAAACGTTTCAGGCAAGGTTCGAAGTCGGCGCGAAGCCGCATACGGGTCAACGCCTCGGGCAAGAAGACAGTGAGTGAAGGAGAGCGAATTTCTGGACACCCTCGGAGTCGGCGGTTTGGCCGCGTGAAGTGAATCGCCTACGGGCAAACGGTTTCTGGTCATTCTCGGAGTCGGCGCGAGGCCGCACTCAGTGCAGTTGCCTACGGGCGAAAGAGACGGGGAACGCGAGGAGAGCGAGCGGTCCGTCTTTTCTTTGAAGACCGACTCGGCGTCTCAGTTACCTCAGCGAAACAAATTGACGGCGGTCGTCCGGATCTCCGGCCGCCGATCGATCGACACAGCTGCCTGGTCGCACTGGGCGTTGTAAAATTGATCCTGGTACCAGCTGGTTAGGTTGCCGTTTGCGAATCGACGCAGCGACCTAGTATATTGTCCGTGTTTTCCATTCCCTGGTTTCGAAGTTGATAATGTCATTTTGGCGAGGCTTGGGGCTCGGACCCCTCGAGTGGCCTTGGTTCCGCGCGTTTTGGCCGGGCGAGAGAAGACAAACTTCGGTGATGCCCGTCGGTGGCACCAGTACACGAGCTGTGGCGTGTAATATGATACGACGGAGGTCTGAACGGTCGGGCAAACGAACGAAGAAGCCCGTGGCCGTGAAGGGGAGCTCCAAGCGAGGGTCGACTGCCCGGAGAGGAGCGAACCCTGATTTGAGCACAGGCGGCCATCCTGGCGCTCAGGTTGCTACCCACCCGGTGGCCGCGGACGGGGCAGAGTCGGACTCCAACGCCTCCGAGCTCTATACCCTCTCACGAGCGACCGTTTCAGAGCCGTCTTGGCCGGACAGCGAAGGGAGTGACGAGGCCTTGGCGGCCCGTTACACAGAGAGTAGACACCGGCGAGAAAGCGACTCGGGCGGCTCCGATCAATTTGAAGCAAGGGAGCGAGGCCCGAGTCGAGAGGCCCAGCTCGCGACCCCTCGTGCGTCGGTCGATGCGCCGGCGGCGAGGGGGCTTGTGCCGCTTGTGACGAGACGGGTAGGTCCGCCACAAAGTGGTACCAGAAGTGGGGTACATTTTGACTCGCTTCTGGTTGCCGCAGGACAAGCTGCGGCGGGTGAAGTTGAATCAGACGGAGAAAGGGTGGCGCAGGCGAAGTTGTCTTTTCCGCCACGGCACAATTACGAAGGTGTAGCTACAGATGTTGGTTCCAGGAATTTGGCTCGTCCTGATGTTCGTTTTGGTGAATATTCCGGTGCTCGTCCCAAAGTTTCACAGCAGGTTTCGCCTGATGATTTTGGTGCAGTCGGTCCAATCGCTTCTGCTGCTGTCGATGTTCGGGATCCTCGTTCTTCGGCTACTGTGGGAGTTGAGAATTGGCTTCGTTCTGTTCCGGAGTCTCAAGAGACTGGAGATGGGTGCCGGTCGAACCGTTTACGATCTGGTTCCCCAGTTGCTTCAGAAGACGCACGGTTACTTGTTAATTTCAGCGAAAGAAGTTCAGCAGGTTTAGCAGCCGCTGAAAGACCAAGTGTGAGACAGGTAGACAGTCAAAGCTACCGTCCGCAGTGTCCGGAACGAAGAGACAGTTTAGTGAATGCTGAAAGAGGGTCAGCAGAGTCGAGGTCGTCGCGGAGAGACGACGTGGCCGATGTTCGGGCCGAGGTGTCATACCTGCGCGACAGCATGGCGTGGATGACACAGCGGTTCGAAGAGTTAACGGTTCCTGTTGCAAGAGAAAGAGACGCGCCTTGGGTTCAGGCGGCGAGAACAGTATCGTATCCAGAGTTCCGTGATGACCCGCGTGAGACAGTACCGATGGAGGTGATGCCATCGAGGTTACAAGGACCGCCAGAGGTCCGGAGACTAGTGACACGTGATGCTAGGGCAGGAGACCCTAGGGAAACAGGCTACCGAGACAGGCCTGAACGGGTTCATCGGTCTACTGTCCCGATCGACAGTTGGACGCCTGATGATACCGTGTATCGTGACTTACCGACAGTGGCTCCACGGGGAACGAGTTCGAAACGGAGGTTGTTATTGTCGGATGACGCGTCAACAGAAGCGGACATCAATTATCGGCGTACAACTCCGGATAAGCAAAGTGTTAGTCGTCAGGCGCATAAGCGGGGCGAACGGCCCAGGAAACTATGGTTTCAGGATGAGGCGGGTGTCTACCGCGAGCCGATGTCTTCGTCTTCGAAGCATCGTGCGTGTCTTGAGAGGGAACGATGGCCTCAGGATGAGGCGGGTGTCTACCGCGAGCCGATGGCTTCGACCTCGAAGCATCGTGCATATCAGGATAAGGAGCGAGAGACGCAAAGGGAGCGTCGGCCGGGAAGGGCCAGAAGAGCGGAAAATGAAACGTCCAGTGAAGAGGACACGTCTCCTGCGAAAGTGCGCACAGAGCGGAAATCGATCTTACATGTGAGCGGAAGGCATGAGAAACGGCCTGTAGTTTCCAGCACAGTCGATAAAGGTGAGACTAGCGACGACGACGACCGTCCCAGGAGACGCCGTCACCGCGCGGGTTCGCAACGTCGGTCTGTTGAACGGGAGACGAGAGGCCGGAGTCCAGCTGACCGTGGTATCCGTATCAAGCTTGAGAAGTACGACGGCAAGACAGCCATCGCCGCTTTTCTGGCGAAGTTCGAAGTCTGTGCCCGGTGCAACAATTGGAGCGACCGAGAGAAGGCCGACCAATTGATGTGTGCCTTGACGGGGCCAGCTTCGCAGTTGCTATGGGACATGGGTGCCCAGGGCGACGTTACTTGGCAAGCGTTGGTTGATAAATTGAAAGCAAGGTACGGTTCGGAAGAACAGACGAGCCTGTACCGGGTGAAGTTACGTGCATACCGTCAGACGAATAACGAACCGTTGAGCAGTGTGGTTCAAGAGGTCAGGCGACTTATGGTTTTAGCGTATCCTGGGCCGTCGAGCGAGTTAGTAGAAACTATTGCTTGTGACGCGTTTCTGGACGCGCTGTCCAATCAGGAACTAGCACAGAAGGTGCGGGAGCGAGAGCCCGTCAGCCTGGAATCGGCGTACAAGCACGCAGTGAGACTCGAGGCCTACGGCCGCTCGTCTACGTCTGGAGGAGACGGCGACCGCAGGCAAGGGCGAGTAAAAGCTGCGAAGGAGGATCGGACGGTGCAGCCGTCTAACGATCAGCAGAATAATCGCCTAGACGATTTAGAGAGTGCAATTCGGAATTTGACAAAGGAAGTAAGTCGATTGGTAACGCAACCCAAGGACGACTTCACTTCAAGTAAACCGTTTGAGAATTGGAGGAATCCGGGAAGAGCGCCGGACGGACCGTGGAGGAATGAAGCTCCAGCTTTTCAGCGACGTGAGTTTCCGCCACGATTCCGAAACGCAGAGATGGAATGCTTTCGATGTCGACAAAAGGGGCATTCTCAAAGATTCTGTACGCAACCGTTACCAGAGCAACGAGACAACGGGAAAGTTAGTGAATCGACCAAGAACGAGCCGGCGCCGGAGAAGGCGCAGAACCGGCTGGTGAAGGGAAGCCGCATGGCTTATGTCGTGGCTCGCGTAGACGGAGTACGCAGGAAC
This sequence comes from Lumbricus rubellus, assembly GCA_945859605.1. NCBI lineage: Eukaryota > Metazoa > Annelida > Clitellata > Crassiclitellata > Lumbricidae > Lumbricus > Lumbricus rubellus. Next base: position 16,857,627 of record OX243820.1, on the reverse strand, counting down.
TGTCTATTGGACTCAGGGAGCGAAATGTCCCTAGTCCCACGACGCTTTATGGTTAAGTCGGTAATGACACCTTCGCAGCAACGACTGTTGGCGGCAAACGGTAGTGAAATTCGGGTGGATGGCGAGTCCACGTTACAGCTCTGCATCGGGAAACAGTCGTATCCGTTGCATTGCTTGGTAACAGATCAGGTGAATGAGGTTATCCTGGGTCTATCGTGGCTTGAGGCGAATCAAGCACGATGAGACTTTGCAGGAAGGAACGTATACTTGGGTGATAGACAGATTCCGCTGCGTGAAGCGGCTTCCGAAACGATGTGCCGCAGGATCATTGTACAAGAAGACATCGTAGTTCCTGCACGGTGTGAGGTCGACGTTCCAGCATCTGTTGTATACCCGCATCTGCGAGTGGACACGGACGTGTGGACGACGACGCCGGTTGAAGTGACGAAAGGGTTGGTGATTGGACGAACGTTGGTCTCAGGGAAGGAGCCAACGGTGTGGGTACGGATGTTGAATGTCAGCGATAAAGACTTGACAGTTCAGGGCAAAACAGAGTGTCGATTGGAGCGGGTGGAGCTCCTGAACGTTACGAGTGCAACGGCACGTGAACACAGTGTACGAGCGCCTACGTCAATGATTCGCGCGACCGCGAGTCAGCCAGACGACGTAGTAGCGGAGTCAGTGTTAAAACGTCTGTGGGAGGAAGTGCCTGGAGCAGTCTCCCCAGACGAGAAAGAACGGCTTCGAGAGCTAATCATGGCTTATCGAACGACGTTCTCGCTCAGTGAATTGGATCTTGGTTTTACGTCTGTGATTCAGCACGAGATCGACACGCAACAGGAGCGACCGGTGCGTCAGCCGCTGAGACGGCAACCGTTAATGATGATACCGGAGATCGATCGGCAGGTGGAGGACATGTTGTCCCAAGGGATCATCGAGCCCTCCATGTCGGAATGGGCTTCAAACGTGGTTATGGTCAAGAAGAAGGACGGTAGCATGCGTTTCTGCATCGACTACCGCCAGCTGAATTTGAAGACACGGAAGGATGCTCATCCTTTGCCGTTGATACGTGAAAGTTTAGATACCCTCGGTGGCGCGAGGTGGTATAGCACGTTTGATCTCCGGGCGGGTTATCACCAGATGGCTTTGCACCCGCGAGACAAACATAAGACCGGTTTCATAACGAAGAGGGGAAGCTTTCAATTCAAGGTGTTGCCCTTCGGATTGTGCAATAGTCCCGCTTCGTTTTGTCGGCTGATGAATTTGGTTCTAACGGGCTTGAATTATGATATCTGTCTAGTCTATCTTGATGACATTATCGTATTCTCGCGTGATATTGAAACTCATATGAGACGACTCGAGATGGTGTTCAAACGGCTCCAGGAGTACAACCTGAAGCTGAAGCCATCGAAGTGCCACCTGATGCAGCGCGAGGTACTTTTTCTTGGGCATATCCTGAGCGAGCAAGGTGTCGCGACGGACCCGAGCAAGATTACGGCTGTGGAGGGTTGGGCTGTTCCTAAGAACCTACGTGAGGTTCGATCGTTTATTGGTCTCTGTTCGTATTATCGGCGTTTCATTCTCGACTTTGCGGTTGTGGCCCAACCTCTTCATTTTCTGACTCGGAAGAACGTCCCGTTCCGATGGACTGAGGAATGTCAGGCGGCTTTCGTGGAATTGAAGAAGAGACTGGTGTCTGCTCCGATTTTGTCATTGCCAGAAGACGAGGGTCAGTATATCCTAGATACGGACGCCTCTGCCTTCGCGATTGGTGCGGTTTTGTCCCAGGTGCAGGACGGCGAGGAAAGGGTAATCTGTTACGCGAGCCGATTGCTATCGACGGCCGAACGGAATTACAACGTGACACGACGCGAATTGCTAGCTGTGATTTATTTCCTTAAGGAGTTTCGACAGTATCTCCTTGGTAAACGGTTTCGGTTACGGACAGACCATTCAGCGCTGCAATGGTTACGGAAGACTCCGGAACCCATTGGTCAGCAGGCACGTTGGCTTGAAACGATGGAGGAGTTCGACTTCGAAATCGTTCATCGAGCGGGAACACAGCACGGTAACGCGGACGCCATGTCGCGTGGACCGATGGGAGAGGTAACGGAAGAGACAGAGGAGAATGATGAGACATTCGAGAATACGGCGTGGATCTGCCCTGTTGAGGCAATGAGACCCACCGCTACGTACGAGAATATAGCCGGCCAGGAGACGGGCTGGACGCAAGAGACGTTACGAAGAGAACAAGTGTCCGACATAAGGGTTGGTCCGGTCTTGGGCTGGAAAGAACTGGGTCGCCAACCTAACGAACTTGAATCAGCGCGGTTGAGTGGTGAGACAAAAACAATCCTGAGCCATTGGGATCTGTTAGAGGTTCGGCAAGGAGTGCTTTTCAGACGGTACGTACACGGAGGTACCGGTGGCATTGAGATGTATCAGCTAGTTGTTCCGATCCAGATACGGAAAGAGTTGTTCAAAGTCATCCACGGTGGCTTTGGCGGTGGACACTTCGGGCTGCGGAAGAGCCTCGAAAAGGTGAAACGTCGTGCTTATTGGCCGAGTTGGAAAGACGACGTACGACGTTGGTGCCAGAGTTGTGATAATTGTGCTCGGTATCGGCGAGAAAAGCCACCGAGACAAGGTCTCCTACAGTGTCCGGTCGTTGGTGAGCCAATGGAACGATTCGGTATAGACATTACCGGTCCGCATCCCGTTTCGAACAGGGGCCACAAGTACATACTGACGGCGATTGACTACTTTTCTCGTTGGGCAGAGGCTCTGCCCATCAAGAATCAAGAAGCAGTCACGGTTGCAAAGACACTGATGGTCAACGTTTTCTCGCGCTTCGGAATGCCGCGCCAGATTCTTACGGATCAAGGCTCGTGTTTCGAGTCGGCTTTGTTCCAGGAGCTGTGCAAACTCATGGAAATCGACAAAGTCCGAACGACGGCGTACCATCCTTCTGGGAACGGTATGATTGAAAGGTTCCATAGAACGTTGAACGCAATGATTGGTAAAGTAGTCTCAGTGAAACAGAAAGATTGGGATCTACATTTGCCGTACGTGATGGCCGCGTATCGTGCGACGGAGCACGAGGCGACGCAACGGTCACCGAATTTCCTGTTCCTTGGTCGAGAGAATCATACGCCGTTAGATTTGATTCTCGCGCAGCTGACAGACTGCGATCGACCGCCAGCAGTAGAAGTTGAAGAGTACGTCGAAAAGCAGCAGGAGCGGATGGAAGCTGCTTACCAACTGGTACGAGAGCAGTTGGGTCGCGTCGCTGAACGCAGGAAAAAGGCGTACGATCTTAGGGTGAAGCCCAACAAGTTCGTCGTCGGAGACTGGGTGTACTACTACTACCCCAGGTTACGGTGCGGAAGAAAGATCAAGTGGACTCGTGTCTACACCGGTCCCTTCCTTGTGATTCAAGTCTTAAGCTCGGTCCTGTATCGTATACAGAGGAGTGTCCGTTCGCACGCGATGGTAGTCCACGTAGATAAACTCAAGAAGTTTTACGGTGAGACCCCGCGTAGCTGGGTGTCGGGAGAGGACGTAGAGCCTACTACGGAGGCCGGACCTTTCCCTGGTGACACAGAGTTGGTGGGATCCAGTGCAATCCCCGCGGAGTCCCCCGCGCCTGTTGTGGATAGCGTCGGAAGACCCAGCCGACGCTTGCATCGACGCCTTCGTCGAGTGCAGCAGCCCTAGAGGCTAACGTTAAAAGACAGCGCTTAATTGCGCTGATTAGAGAAACGTCGATGGTGCACGGCGTAGAGAATGATTTTAGTTCGCTTTATGATACACTACAGTTATGTTTGCCATGTGTCCAACAAGTCGGGACGGCACAAGGATTGCGGAGTTAGTCTCCGCTTGATTGCGGTGGTTCGAGACATTGTCGGTGGACGATATTTTACGTTTCCTTTTGATGAATCTGTTTCTGTTCAAGGCTCCAAATCTGGCTCCTTTTTCTCCGCGAGACGACACACATGGTAGTCACAAAGTGGACCAGTTGGTCTACCAGTAAAGTGGTGCCTGTGGGGTCTCGCGCAACGCGTAATGGCGTTTATTCGATTAAGACTTGGTGTAGTCTTTCATTCTATTTCGATCTGCTGACCGTGTTGTCTACGGTGGGACTGTCCGAGCATTGGCCGGATGACTCAAGGTCTGAGTCGCTCTTTCGTTTTGACACTCGTTTCTTTTGAGGACAACGGTAGTGCGATGAGTTGGGTGATCATCGCAGGTTCTGAGACTCGTTGGTGACTTTTCTCGCTACCAGTCCCCTAGCAATCGAGTTAGGTGGAGCTTGGCGGAGAGACAGAGGGCTTTTGAGGTTGGTAGGCTCGTGGCGTTGAGACGAGATACCAAGCAGATGGTATTTGGTTCGTGGAGTTACTCGCACCTGAGCGAGTCGTTGTCGCCGTAGGCAACGGGTCAGGTAGGAAGCCGAGGCTCCTTCAGTTCGGAATAACTCACACCTGTCAGGCTGACGTTGTCGGTAAGAGGATTTGCTTCGGAGTTTGTGTGAACATGGTTTGCGGTCTTTGATCAGCACCTAAAGCGCGTCTCCGGGTCTTGTCTCTCGTGTAGTTACCCAACGATCGGGCGAGGTCGGAAGTTGAGGTTCCTGTTGTCTGTGTTCTACGCGCTGTAAATGCCAAAGCCAGCGTGATTCGGTAACGCTCGGCCTGTGCTTGGTAGCGGAACGGTGTCTGGGGACGCGATCGGTAAGTCGTCCAGTTGTTGTTGGGCCATTCTGCATCCGTGATGTTGCTCGGATACTCGCACTCTAATCAAAGCCAAGTTGGCGTGCTTCTGTCACGGTTGATTGTCTCAGTTCCTGAAGCCGGTGCGCAGCACCGATGAACGGTTCGTGTTGGAGAGGTGATGAACTACGGAGACTGGACCGATTAATTCGGTAGACTTTTCGGAGAACGGTCGGAAGACCATGGTTACGTTTCTTTTGATGATCCATTTCGTATACGAGACGCCGCTGTAGCGTTTCACGGTGCAATAAAGGGCCTCGGGACTAGCGATGCTAGCGTAGACAGTTTCTTTTCAGGGTATGCAGGTACCCCACTTCTGTCTGGTTAGCTTTTAGCGAGCGGAGACTCGCGCGACGACTCGTTTGGTTAATAGTGGACGGAGATCCACACGTATACGTTTTCCTTTCGTCATAAAAAGTATCCCACTTCTGGACTGTAGGATCCCAGTTCGACGTGGTTTAATTGACGGTTACTCTACTGCTAGACCGATAGCTCCCGTAGCGGAAGACCTCGCTTCTGGACGTCGGGACGGTTGACTGAGACAAGTTTGGTTGAGGATTCCCCACTTCTGGTCTTGAATTTCCGAATGATAGATCGCTGACGGTGAACGGATGGTGATACCCCACTTCTGGCCTAAAATTTCCGAAGGATAGGCCCTGCGACAAGTAAATTGTATTTTCTGTTGCAGATGGTGATGGAACGATGGTGCAACGTTGGTGGTTCGAGAGACGTGGAGATTCAGCATGCCGCTGGATGTGTAATGCTTTGTGTGTAGACGGAGACGGAAGCCGCCGACAGGCTCCGTGGATATACGAGATGGATTCCCGTCTTAGTCCCAACCGGTGGACTCGCTGCAACGAGGCGCTGGAGACGGAGGAATCAAGGTCTGAAACGAGGGCTATACGAGCGAGAATGAAAGAGCTTCGACTACGAGGAAAGGGCTTCGAATGTACGCAAGAGAAAAGAAGATTATGTGAATTTGTGATAACTGACATTTTCATTGCTGTTTCTGTTGAATTGTAAACGTGTTCGTGTTGCTTTCTTGATCGGGAGATAGCGTGTTAGTGTTATCTCCCAAGATTCCAGGTAGGTAGGCGTTAGAGGGGGGTCCCTCTAGGCTTACGCACGTACGCATCTTGCCAACGGATGCTCCGCATCAAGGTAAGGTGGGAGGAGTGTGGCGGAAATGCCACAAGACGAAATTCAGTATATGAAACATAAGCTGGTAACTGACAATACATGGGCGGCCAAAGTAGGGTCGCGGGATTCCTTATAGCGACGGAGCTATGGCCGATACAAATTCGCGGTATATGCGGATCGACTAGTAAATCGTTTCGCTACAAGTTTGCCATGAGGCGTTAGGCCGCCAAAATTCGCGTTGAAGAGGTCTTCCTACGGAAGACCGATTCGTGTATTCAAGCCAAAGTATAACGTGCAGACAGCAACTTTTGACTTTGGGCGCATATGAAATTTGCACGGATAATGGTATCGAATTTCTGAATACACCATTCGAAAGATAAATTATCGGGCTGCCGAATTGCCGTTGAGAGCTAAGCGATAGCTGCAACCGATCGAAAGATATGAATTTTATTCGAATTACGGTCGAATTTACGTGTTCGGCAAATGACTGGATATAGAGAGCTACATCTATAAAAATCGTTAAAACATCCGTGGAATAGAGCCTGCCACACGCTGCGCTGCTTAAGTGTCGGATAGGTGTAGCAAGACAACACACTGTGTATGATTCTGCATTTATCACGATATATACGGCGCGCTGACGACCACTCAATACCTTGGTATTCGACGTCGTTTACCGGCCTAACGTATCCAGTGGCGTATCGATAGCTGCTAACCCGGCTAATCTGCGTCATAGCTGTTTCGGTTAAGAGTTCGAGGGCAAAAACTGATACCGGTTCGATTATCCGCGGTCCCCGACCGACGGAAGACCCGTGTTCCCGTGGTGCAGGCAAATACTATCGACGGGGTAAGGGTTGGGCCCCTCCCTGCTCGATCTGCTACCGTGTTACGTGCTCGCTTTCGGAGCGTGGTGAATCAGAGTTCGTGTACTCGGTCGGGAAGCGTCAGCACCCCGGCTGAGCGATCACAGGTCTGTGAAGGCGACCCCGCGGCGCCTGGTGTCCGCGGACGTTACAAATAATACGTTACGAATTCTGTGACTTACGAATATCTTTTCTTGCACCTATTGGTCTGTTGTTCGGCCGAGTAGAAGGGCCGCGTCGAGTGATCGCTAGCCATACCGGCGTGTTCGAGAGATAAGGGTTGAATCCATTTCAGCGCACGACGCGCGTGGTGAAGTTGCCTCCGCGAAACAGGCGGGAGTAACTGTGACTTTCTTAAGGTAGCCATTTGCCTAGTTGGTTGTGTGTGTCAACTTTGATCGTCGATATCTCGGTCGGTTTACGTCCGATTCGTTAGCGGTTGGTGTCAAACTGACCAGCGAAGGGCGCTGTACAAATCATCTCACAGACCCGGAGAGCGCGCGTAGAACGGTTTCGTCGCTATTTGCTTCCGAAGGAAGGCCGCCCGGTCTTTCCCCGTGGTTACGCGCCGCAGCGAAAATCTGATCGATCGCCGCGCCCGGTTTGTTGCCGGCGGCTTGGTTGTCGTAAAACTTGTCAGTGTGTTACCTGGGCGTTTTCTGCCTTGAAATCCATCGCGTGTGCGCCTTTGTGAGTGTTGGTTTATTCGGCGTAGGCTTGATTGTGTGCCCGTAGCCTTCACGCCGCGCGCGCCCGGGTCTTGACGGGCTGAGAACTTGGCGAGGTGATAACTTTCTAACGGAGTGTCGTATCAACGAGCGGTCGGCGCTGCCGTGTTACCTGTTCCGTGCCGCATCTTTTCTCCCGTCAACGAGCAGGGAGGTAAAGAGGGGAAATATTTCACAGGCCCTGTAAGGTTCGTCGCCGGGCCGCCTCAGATAACAGGCCGGCGACGGACGTATCGGTCGCAGCCAACCGATCCGTCGGGGTAGTTATTGGTTCATCGTCATCGTCATTTAATGTCAGTTACCAGCCTCTAATTTGATACCCTAGGTCCTAGGCGTTAGCTAATTGCATTGCTAGCTCCCAGGCCTTTTAAGCGCGTCAGTTTTTGACCGGTGCTGGTCTGAGCGGTGTCGAGCGAGAGTCAGAGTGAATTCAGGGACACTCTCGAGAGCGAGGTATTGGCTGGTGACAGTACGGTGCCTACGGGCAAACGTTTCAGGCAAGGTTCGAAGTCGGCGCGAAGCCGCATACGGGTCAACGCCTCGGGCAAGAAGACAGTGAGTGAAGGAGAGCGAATTTCTGGACACCCTCGGAGTCGGCGGTTTGGCCGCGTGAAGTGAATCGCCTACGGGCAAACGGTTTCTGGTCATTCTCGGAGTCGGCGCGAGGCCGCACTCAGTGCAGTTGCCTACGGGCGAAAGAGACGGGGAACGCGAGGAGAGCGAGCGGTCCGTCTTTTCTTTGAAGACCGACTCGGCGTCTCAGTTACCTCAGCGAAACAAATTGACGGCGGTCGTCCGGATCTCCGGCCGCCGATCGATCGACACAGCTGCCTGGTCGCACTGGGCGTTGTAAAATTGATCCTGGTACCAGCTGGTTAGGTTGCCGTTTGCGAATCGACGCAGCGACCTAGTATATTGTCCGTGTTTTCCATTCCCTGGTTTCGAAGTTGATAATGTCATTTTGGCGAGGCTTGGGGCTCGGACCCCTCGAGTGGCCTTGGTTCCGCGCGTTTTGGCCGGGCGAGAGAAGACAAACTTCGGTGATGCCCGTCGGTGGCACCAGTACACGAGCTGTGGCGTGTAATATGATACGACGGAGGTCTGAACGGTCGGGCAAACGAACGAAGAAGCCCGTGGCCGTGAAGGGGAGCTCCAAGCGAGGGTCGACTGCCCGGAGAGGAGCGAACCCTGATTTGAGCACAGGCGGCCATCCTGGCGCTCAGGTTGCTACCCACCCGGTGGCCGCGGACGGGGCAGAGTCGGACTCCAACGCCTCCGAGCTCTATACCCTCTCACGAGCGACCGTTTCAGAGCCGTCTTGGCCGGACAGCGAAGGGAGTGACGAGGCCTTGGCGGCCCGTTACACAGAGAGTAGACACCGGCGAGAAAGCGACTCGGGCGGCTCCGATCAATTTGAAGCAAGGGAGCGAGGCCCGAGTCGAGAGGCCCAGCTCGCGACCCCTCGTGCGTCGGTCGATGCGCCGGCGGCGAGGGGGCTTGTGCCGCTTGTGACGAGACGGGTAGGTCCGCCACAATTGCATTTAAAAAATATGTTGGACACAACATAAATCCCACACGATAAAGTTCTGTGTAATTATGTCAATTTATTAACATGGTACTAAGGTGCCAACACAACTAATACAGCAATCTTTATGCCGGTAGACTACTAAATAATAGTTTGTTTGACACACTTCGTAGTTTTTACTGCTAACTTGCTATACAAAGTAGTAAGTAAAGAGTAATTAGTGTGGCGAGTAAATGTATGAATTGCAAGGACAATCTATATTATAAGGCGAAGTCGAATTCTGTGGCGCTGTTGCGTTGGGCGCAAAACTCTCGCGGTCAAAGGCTTTTACTCTAAATATATCTAATTCACGAAATTATTTTTTTAATATTCGTATGCGAATCTGGAATTCATCATGACTATTGGCAGCTCTGAATTCACTTTAAAACCGGAGTTATAGACATAAATTTTGATGTGGTTGTTAGCGCCTATACAGATATTTTAAGAAGCGATTTAAGCTTGCGCCGCCACTATTTAGCAAACGGTTGCATGACGTCATTCGTGACGCTCACAGTATTAATCAAGTTATTAATAGGCGCTCTTAGTGCATAGAGCATAGGCTAGAGAAAGGAGAATGGGACCTTGTGGGTGGGTGTATGTGTGTGCATTTGTCCATATTTATACGCCTACAGTTTCACAGCTATTGATCACCAGAACCAGCCAGTGAAGAGGTTGGTGAATCTATAGCTAGCCACGGAGGCCTGTGCGGGGGCGATATTCTCGCAGTTTCGGAGCTTTGCATCTCAAACCTCTTGCAGCAACAGATAGAATGCGACCAGGAACGTCACGCCCACAGTCAGCATACCCACCCCGCATGGGCGAGTCGGGTTTGGTTGTGGGAGGGGGTTAGCAAAAAGTGTGCAAGGGCTAAACAAAATGTTCCGGAAAACGCCTGTTACATCAGTGGGTTGGAGTCTTGGTGGGGCCGGGTTAGAGTGCAAAGAGGGCGTAGCAGTTGGGGGTGGGATGGGCCGTGGGTGATGCAGGGTGATGCGGGGTAGGAGCGGTGAGCGGTTTATGCATGCAGAAGGGGTGGGATGAGGGCTAGGGTGGGAGCGGTGAGCAGAGTGAGCAAGGCGGGGCGGTGTGTGGGTGCGGAAGGGAGTGGGGACGGGGGGAGCGGTGAGCAGGGTGGGAGCGGGGTGGCGTGAAACCCTAAATTCCCCAGGCAACGCCGTGTATCACATCTAGTTTCTTATAAATGTTGCTTTCGTGTTTTGATCTCAGCAAAATCTCTTATATCGCTAAATATATAAATATATCTTAAATCGCTAATTGGCCTATCATCATTATTCAAGATTCCATAACATCAAATTCTGGCAGACAGTTTAATCGTTGTGCATTGTAAGATTCCTAATTTCGTTTTTATTCATTTGGCCAAAACATTTCAGAAAGAACATTCACAGTACAGTTGTCACCAACTCACCATCAATGAGAGAAACATTCTAAATGCAATTTCAGCGTTTGGAAATGTTGATTCCAGATTAGATAAATTACTATTCTTTATCATGGCATAGATCTTTATGCCGGTAGACTACTAAATAATAGATTAATTATTATTGACACTGGTGTTTTTGCAAATGACACTGGAACAATTTTAGAAGGCCTATTTTTTGGTTCTCGAATTCGAAAATTAGTTTGTGTTGGTTAAAGTATAGAGCAGTGATTCCCAACTTGTGGCCTGCGGGCCAAAAGTGGCCTACCAGACCTAAAAAAATGGCCCCGCAACCTCTCATGGAATTGACAAAAATATAATATCGGCATTTGAACTTGCTACCATTGCCTGATCATCTTCAAATCATGCTGCTTTCATCTGGAGTGATCCAGCACTTAGGCCAATAGTGTTAAGCTACCAAACCCACTGCTGTAAAGCCAATTTGCGTGTCGTGCTATAGTGGGCCGTATTTCGTACAACCTGTACCAGGTGTACCTGTAATCATTCTTCGGTTTGTCAGATTGAGTCATTAAACGAAGATTATAATTATACTCCCTCCTACCTTTATTCCATCGTCTACCCTTACAAGTGCTTCTGTTACCAGCATCTCTTAGATGTTGAATAGCAGGGGAGATAGTGGGCAACCTTGTCTAACTCCCCTCCCTACTTTTCCAGGTTGTGAGTTGACCCCTGTACTCTCACCATCACTGTCTGTTCCATATACAGGTTTCTTATCAGCCTTCTTTTTTCCAATCCACTCCGATCGTTTTGAGCGTTTCCATGAGTTCAAATACCATTTATTAAGGCAACAACCGTTGCACATTGATCAAGACAAAACAAACAAAACAGAATAATAGCATTAACATTAATGATTAACATAACAGAAAGAATAAACAGCGTATCATAAGAATAAACAGTACATTATAAAGCAAAGGATCGCATACGGTTGAGCACTTAAAGGGGAACCCCAAAGAGACAAGTCCCGCTATCAGAGGAACCCCAGTATCAATCGTTGGTGGAATGGCAGATCAGACATTGTAAACAGATTCAATACATATAGCTTAACTAATTATCTCAGTGCAAACATATGGGTACTGCTAGTCAGTTAAGAAATAAAAAGAAAAACAAGCTTGAGATTTCCAAACTGAAGTGATCATATTAGCAAACAAAGGTCAGAACAGCTATGGCAAAAGGGAAACACTGTATGATACTCTGCAGGTCAGATCATGCACCAGAATACTCAAAAAGAAAGATCTCAGGTTAATACAGTTCAATGATCATTCTTCAGTTAGATATAACTTAAGAGCTCTCTTAACCCATTAGTGCCCGACGTCCGTTATAAAGGACGCTCAGAAAACACGTTGCCAAAATTAGAGCTAACTGTATAATATAGTCATCACTATTTTTTTAAATTGGTGGGTCAATTGGCTACAGATTCCACTATTTTGATTGCCGGATTATGTGGATTATAAATTTTTTATTGCTTGTGCTAATGTGTCTATTGCAGCATGTCTAAAATCCTCACTACCCTTAGCTATTATATTTATGTTTGGTATTGAACGAGGAGGAATTTAGAGAAAGTGTAAATGTTGTTTGTAGTAGCCATATTGGTCAATATCCGGACAAAATATTATCCCAATTGCCGCAAGTTTTCCAAAGGAAATTTCGATTGCAATGTAAGCGTCCTTTATAACGGACGTCGGGCACTAGCCCAGAGATGACGTTTCCTACAGTAAGTCTCTATGCGCCATTGTTCCAGCAATTACCGCCGTCGTTGCATCACTTGAAATATGAAGAAAGCATCAGCCTACAGTTTATTCAGACTGGCGACTCACTATTTTGACATGAATATTGTAAACTTTTGCACTTCTGACATGAGTTTGGGTACGGTGGGGCATGTAATGAAGGAGCCTGTACTTGAGGAACATGTACACAGGTCAATTTACCTTGAAACCCATAGCAGCCAGGTGCAAAGAACTAGTATCACGCCGCACTATACTGATTATTTGCTGGCGTGATCGCTGTGTTGTAAGAAACTTTTACCCCCCCCCCTCCCGAGAGGAGACCGGACTCAATCCCTGTCCGTCCTCTCCTCGGCCGACCATCCCCTCCCGACGTAGGCTTTGGCTCAATTCTGATTTCCCTTGTTTTGCACTTGGTTCAAGATGCGCCCACCCTGTATAGAACATAATCCTAGTAGGCCTATTATAGTTAGTCTTCAGTGCACGAACTTTTAGGATGGTGGACGAGGGTCGTGTGCAGGGATAGTCACACAGCCAGAAGAAAGCCATGTCTGTTTTTCAAACTTCCATGTCCCTTCTCTACAATCAAGGCAAGGGCGATGTATTGATACGTAAGATAGGTGCGATGCTAACATGCTATGAATCAGGCAACGGAAATTGTGATGTCCAATCAGTCTACCTGTGTGACATAGCTTGGTATCTCTTACAAAGTTTACTAAGGCAGCAGAAGTTTGACTCAAGGCAACAGATGTAAGTGTACACAAGGGTCATGGCGTACCATCCAGTACTCAAGTGCTTGGCGTACCATCCACCCAAGGTCAACGTGCTGCTGCAGTCCTGTAAGCCTGATGTACAATGCGATGGTAACAATCATTCGATTGTACTAGGAAACACAAACTGCCATTGCAAGGCCTGAGAAATGTGATGGAAACCTTTATCCTTAGAGCCACAAGTACTATCACAATACATGAAACGCTCGTGAATAAGCTGGTGCCCTGCACTTGACATTAGGTAAATGAAGATAATTAGCTAATGAAGTAAATAGATGTTGCAAATCATCAAAAACATTCACCAAGCATTGTATGAAATAAGAAGAAGGCTTAATTCTCAATGGCAACCTAAGCACTGGGCTAGTGCCCGACGTCCTTTAAAACGGACAGTATGGAAAGTACTGATAATGTAGCACGAATAAATAAATAAGTTATCAGCCATGTTACTGCACCAAGTTGATGAGATTACTGAAACCACGACTTCATTTGTTGGGTTTTACCACTTTGGGCACTAATGGGTTAAACCTGCTCAAAGTTGGAAGAGAGGTTATATCTAGTGGTAAGGAGTTCCATGTGATTGGGCCCTGGCATTTAATGGAAAATAGCTTCGGATTGATTCTAGCAAAATCAGGTCGGTAATCAGCTGCATGTCTAGTGTAATGTTGATGCATAGAGGACGCCAATTTAAAATAATTATTAAAACAAGGTGGTAACAAATTATTGTGGTACCGATACATAAAGAGGCCAATTTGGAGCCTATTGATGCCCAATATAGTTAATATACGGTTAATTTTGAAGGTGTCCTTGGTACTAAGTCTCCAATGTATATGGTAGACAGTTCTTATGGCCAATTTCTGAAGTACAACCAAGCATTGGAGAGTTTGAGAATAGTTAACACCCCAAGAGATATTACAGTATGAAAAATACGGATAGACAAGCGTATAATAGAGGTTAGTGAGGATATTCGAAGGCAAGTTATGGCGTATTCTTCGTAGTATACCTATGTTCTTAGCTACTTTTTTGGCAATCTGTGAAATATGTTCTTTCCAATTCAAATGAGAATCAATAATAGTGCCTAAAAACTTGGTTGAGGTCACCTGGTTAATGGATATACCATCAATGGCAATATGTAAATTATCCGGTGGATAATTGAGTTTGCACCAATTCGCTCTGTCGAATGCCTTTTCATAATCCACAAAGCAGATATTGTATTGTAGTATATTCCTGTAAAAGTGAAGTGCAGTTGGACATTTTTATGTCTTTTGTTTGATAGGATGACGCAAAACAAAAGTCTGAAATGGCAGTGGAACTTCCAGAAAGAATTTATCTGAATCACGGTGATAGCTACAACTTTACTTGCATTCTAACTCTAGCTGACTCAGGTACTGTAACTATATTATCACCTTATTTACAGTTTTGTTCATCTGAATTGCAAGGTCAATTTTAATCTTATCTAGAAATTCTGTAGTGCCATTATTACAAGTATGATAGATTTAATCTGGGCAGAAAAGTTGAAATCCATGATTCACAACTGGGCCGATCACAGAAAAGGCTCTATTCTGTATGGTTGCAGTTTGTGCAAATGGGACCAAGAGCAATGCTTTCTGTGCAGAATGGTGGGGATGGTGGCCTTGTGTACCCATAGAGCAACAAAGCTCTCGCAAGTAGTCTGGGGAAATTTCAAGCTGGCATTGCGTAACTAGAGCAGTGATCCTAAATTCAATGTGCTGCCATGTAGGAAGACAGTGTAATGTCTCCAGCATGTATATTAGAAGTTGGATTGATAAAAACAATAGTTGCTATTTAAGTAGAAGGATTGAAGTAAGTAATTAAGTATTAAGTAACAGTGGAATTGAAGGTTTGAGGAATTGAAACATGTAAGAAGTGAGAATTGAAGGCGTGAAGAAATGAGATATAAGAAATAAGTGCAGGAGTGCGTAAGTGAAGAGTTGTAGGAGTGAAGTAAGTAGGCAAGCAAGCAAGTAACTGGAATTGTAGAATTAAGGATTTTAGGCATTTAAACATGTAAGAAGTAAGAGCTGAAGGAGTGAAAAAAGTGCGGGAGTGTGTAAGTCAGCGGTTCTCAACCTGTGGGTCGCGACCCCCACGGGGGTCGCCTGACGATTTGCCAGGGGTCGCCTGGACCATTCAAAATTTGTAAACGATGTACCAACAATTTCAGCAATATATCTACTACAGCATAGCAACTTAAAATAGTTTTTTGTTTATACTTCTGCTATGATTCATTCGTTAGACTGCAGGGGCATTCCACGGTATTGTGGTCTATGAAGGGTCAATAAAAAATATTGGAATTATAAGTTGCTACTAATTTCTGTTATAGCTCGATGGTTCTAGTATAAGAATCCAAAAGAATTTGTCTTTCTGCCCTCATCGTTTTGTGTCGACTTTGCTTCAAAGTGCCAACTTTCGTTTTTTTGCGTTACGGACTCTACATGCAATTTTTAAATGCTAAATTTTTAATGTAAATCCAATATGAAATATTTTTAGCTGGACATCATGACCATGGCGAGAGTAAGTGATAAATACATTGTGATCAAAAATTCACCTCATCATGTGTTCATATTTGCTTGAGCAAAACATGTGTTGTAGAGTCCGTAACATTCTGGGGCTTCTAATTTGTTTTTCAGGCATTTCGAATTGAACAGTAAACTTGTTATTTCCAATCCTCTGATTCACCATTATAGGCTACTCAGTCAACATAAATTACTTTTCCTAATATTCCTTTAAAATTTTCTATGCGAAGTTGAAAATTGTTACGGACTCTACAAAAGTGTTACGGACTCTACAAGCACAAATTCATTTGATGAGAAAATGAGTACAATTGTCAGAAATTATGCATGGAAGCTAAACATTAAACATATATATCTTGTTAAAATGATTCCCTTTATTCATCCCTCTCTAAGCTACTATGTGGATAGCATGGAACTTGTCACAAGTCTTTTCCCTCTTCTTCTCTACGTGTGACCTTCAGTCTCTTCGGAAGCTTCTTCGTATAAGTTCGTGGTAGCGTAGGCCTATCCCTAGATAACTGTTCGTTAGCTAAATGGCTAGGTTAAAGAATCTACAGTCTTTCACTGTTTTGTTAACCAACAACGACGACGTGTTTAACTCTTCTTATTATACTCCAAAATCCGATATAAAGTAAAACGATCAGCAACAACACAACAATGACTACACTTGCGTTATCATAACAACTACACGACTACTATCTTCATCAGTCTACTCTATCGCAACTCAACAACAACTCTTACAGCCTATCTCAACGGCTCTCAACACGCAACTCTCCTTCTTCACTTCCACTCCCTTCTTGTACAATTAACGTACGCTCGTCTAGACGTCACGTGCTGTCCAGACAATCACCTGTGCAGACGCCGCGCGGCAATTTGCACCTGGCCTACTTACGTCGCTGTACGACAATCGGCGTGCACTGATTAAATTAGCTGACATTACCTCCTTCCTTTCTTTTGAAGAGAGCTAATTAATCTTAAAAATTAGCGAACGTATAATGCTTAAACTAAATACAAACAATTCTTATACTAAATGCAATCACAAGATACCTTATACTACAATCTCGATAAGCAGTCTGCTACTACATTCAACTTTCCTTTCTTATAGTTCAACAGAATGTCAAAATTTTGCAATGATAAAGACCATCTGACTAACTTAGCAGACTTCGACATTGACTCAGTCAAATAAACTAAAGGATTATGATCAGTGAACACATTAATCTTGGAACCAATAATGATTTCTTTCAATTTGTTTAAAGCCCATATGATTGCATAGGCTTCCTTCTCAATCGTCGCCCATCTCCTCTGGGTATCTGTCAGCTTCTGGCTGATAAATGAAACGGGACGTTCTATCCCCTCATCGTCCACTTGTGACAGCACAGCCCCCACAGCAAAATCACTGCTATCACAGTACAAATTAAATGGTTTGCCAACCTCGAACATGTACAGAATAACATTCGATAAAACAATTTCTTTAAGAGAATCAAAAGATTTCTGGTGGTCCTCAGTCCAAATAATGTTCTCAGGTGTCTGCTTGCTAGTTAAATCTGTCAATGGTTTAGCAATCTCAGCAAAATTACAAATAAATTGTCTGTAGAAACCAAAGAATATCAATTATCAATTAGTTAGCAAGTGTTAGGATTCTTCGGGTTCAGCACCACTTCCTGTTCTACCAATGTACATAATCCAGGTTTGTTCGAAAATCTGTCTGCATACCGGTTCAGTACATCCAGTAGCTGTTTCTGTTGCTCGCTCGTAAGATGTCCGATCTGTTCATAGTCCAATTGCAGCGATTTCTGTGTCGTCTCTGCATGGTCTTCTTTCAATGGTAGCTCTACCACTGATCCGAATTCGTCGTCCTCTTCCACGATGAGACCACACGATAATGTTCTTGCGATGAACTTCCTCATTTTGTTGGCATGGACGATTCGTCGGCCGTTTTCATTCATGTCCACCAGATACGAATACTTGGATCTTCTTTGTAGCACTGTACATGGACCATGCCATCGTGAGATCAATTTATTGGTTGACGTTGGATACAGGACGATGACGTTTTCTCCTGGTTCGAATTCTTTATCCTTGGCCCTCTTGTTGTATTGACTGGCGTATTGTTTTTGCTTTTCCTCTGCACAATTCTCAGCAAATATCAAAGCTTTGCACACAGCCTTAGCAGTCAATGACTTCAGCAAGAAGATTGTCGGCCATCTTGTACATGAATCCACTATGCACAAGCAATACTTATGCCCAGCTGCTGACTTCGGTTCTATTGGGCCTACCACGTCCATAGTCATCCGTCGGAATGGAACATCTTCCCTTGGAATTGGTGTAATCGGCACTCGATCCATCACCAAACTTCGTGCCTTCAGCTGACACTTCTCACAGGACTTACAAAATTTCACCACGTCTCGACGCATCTTTGGCCAGACAAAGGACAACTTGATTCTCTCTCGTGTCTTCTCTTCTCCCAAGTGTCCGCCAAATACTGACTCGTGAGCTAATTCCATTACTTGAATTCTTCTCTCTTTCGGTAACACCAACTGATACACAAGCTGATCCAGCATTTGATGCTTCTTATACAGCAATCCATTCACCACGCTAAACTCTGATCCTTGGTCTTCAGCGATCCTCCACCACGATTTCAGTGACTCGTCATTTCTCTGCTGCTCCTCGAATTTCTTCGCATCTTCCAGCTGTCTTTCATCGTTCGAATTCTCTGTGAACAAGTCCCTCATACTTGTCTCCAGTTCAGCGTCGCTTCCGGAATCTTCACTATCATTTCGTTCACATGCAGCCATCTCTTCTTCAGTTTTATTGTTCTCAGATGTTGTTCTTTCGTCATCTTGGATGCTGAGTTCATCTTCGCTTTCCGTGTCATCTTCTTGCGAACTTTCGTTTATCGTTTCATCTTCTCCGTCTTCGACTTCTGCTCTCCGACTTTGTGCTCTTGTAGTCACATTCGCTTGTAGCTCTCCTTGCAATATACTGATTGGTGGAACCTCTTTCAGTTCTGCAATTATCTCTGGATGTAGCAGGAACTTTTCTGGATTTTCTTTACACAGTTCTGCTGAAATGCTGGCACACACTAAAGTTAAATATGGCGCGATATTTATTGTCCTGTCCTCTGTAGCTGTTCCTTCGTTACGACCGCTCATCCGCACTTCGATTTTCACCAACTTAGCTGGAATCGGCTCTCCAGCTACACATTGCAAATGAACTCTGCCGATTTCTTCTACTGTCGTTCCTTTCAGTAGTTCCTCGTTGATTACTGGTATCTCGGTCCCCGAGTCAGTCAACGCCTCGACTTGCACAGGCTGCCCATCAGTCCCACGTATCTCCACATTTACATGCTGCAACGATATTTTCTTTATGCGTTGACACTCCTCTTTACTTTTTGTTTCTCGACAATTTTCTGCAATGGAAGTAGTCTTTATCGCTTCTTTCAGTATGGTGAACTGCGGCGTACACTTCATCACTGACTTTACTTCTGTTTCTTGGTTGCATTGTTCTTCCCAACCAGGAGGTGCATTTATCACTTGTATCTGGTTTACTCGAAGATTTTCTGCACTTCTGCTAAAGTTCTTCCTCAGATTTGCCGCTCCTGGTGCTTGGCAATGTTTTATTAGGTGTTTATCAGAATTGCAATTGTGGCAACGCTTCTTGATAAAACTTCTTTGCTCCTTGTTCTCCCACTTGTTGTACGGCGTGTAAGATGCATTACTTTCTGTTGGGCGTCCCAGCGGCGGAGTTCGATTGTAGGCTTGTCTGTCCCACGTTGACTGTTGTTTATCTTGCGACCACTGCTTTCCAGAATAATCATCTTTCTTTGCATCATTACTCTTGGCTTGGCTTCCGGTGTCTTTGCTATCCTTGTTCCACTTGGGTTGCTTTGGACTATTGTCCCATGCTTCAAATTTCGGTTTGTCTTGGAACATCACACCAATCCGATTGTTTACATGTATATCTGCGAGATCTGCAACATTACTAGCTTCCAAGCATTCTGTGCCCTCTTTTGCTAAGACAAACTGCAGTGGACCTGGTGGTAAACATTCTTTCAGCTTATCCGCCACTAACAAATCAAACAGCTTCTCGTAGTCTTTGTCCACTCGTCTACTTCGGACATAATAATTCAACAGGTTCTTCAGCCTAGCCGTGAACATCGTATACGTTTCTTCGGCTGTCTTCTTGGCATCTGCAAACCTTGACCTGTACTCACGAGCTGTTAACTTGAATTCCTTCAACAAGTGCTCTTTCACTGCATCGTATTTATCTAAATTCTCAAATGATAATCGATTCAATACCGTTCGTGCTCTCGGGGTCATCAATGGCAACAACAATTTCACCCAGTACTGCTTTTCCACAGCGAAGCTATTGAATGCATTCTCCACGGTCTCAAAATATAATGGCACTTCCATCATATCATACGGCATCTTAGGCAATACATGCTTCATGGCATCACCAATCTTCTTGATCTTGGACACCATTGTCTCACTTTCTCTGAGCCTAATCTGTTCTGACACTTCTCGGCTCTTACGATCATCTTCGTCTCTCTTCTTCAGTCGATCTTGATCTTCGATTCTCCGCAGTTCTTCTTGTTCTATCTTCTGCTGCAACAGTTCTAACTGCTTTCTGCGTTCTTCTTTTTCAATGGCCATTTCTTTAAGTTGAGCCTCCTTGATAGCAAGTTTCTTTTGTTCTAACTGCATCTGCTCTTCTCTTTCTCTTTCTGCTTTTTCCAAATTGTCTTTTCCAGCTTGAAATTCTTCCTGACGAATTTCTTCTGCTCTCTCCAGTTCTTGTAAACGCATCTTTTCCTTTTCTTCCTCACGAGCCTTTTTGTCTTCGATCTGCTGTTTTCGTATTTCTTCATCGCTTTTTCTTGCTTTTTCGTATTCTATCATTAACTCCATCCTTCGTCGTTCTGCTTCGTCACGATCTAATTTCATTTGTTCTAACTGAAGCTGGAACTGCTGCTTCTGCATATCTATCTCTTGCTGTCTCATCCTTTCTGCTTTTTCTATCTCTTGTTGTCGCAGTTCTTTCTCTTCTTGCTTACGTTCTTTCTCTTCTTGGCACCGTCGCTCTTCTTTCTCCTTCTCTTCTTGGCGACGTTCTTTCTCTTTCTGTCTGCGCTGCTCTTCTTTCTCTTTTTCTTCTTGTTTACGCTCTTTCTCCTCTTGTCTGCGCTGCTCTTCTTTCTGCTTCTCTTCTTGTCTACTCATCATCATGAATTGTAGCAACGCCTCTATAGACATCGGTGCCTCAGGCTTCTCCACTGGCTTCTCCGCAACGCCTCCGACAGCACCTTCTTCTTCTTCTTCTTTCTTAGCCCAAACCTCGGCTAAATTTCTCATCAATTCTTCCCTAGACATCTGTTCGACTTCTTCTGCGTCTAGATCTGCTTCAATTAGCAGTTTTATCAGTCTATCAGTAAACATTTTCTTAATATTTGCTTGCTTTTTCTCCGTAAGTTTCTCCATCTTACTTCTTTACTTTACAGATGCTCGATAAATTAGTAGACTACTCTTCAAATGTTTGCAATTGACTGACTTCAATTCTTTATGCACACTTCAATAGACAAGCAAGTTTTTCTACCTTGTAGTCGTTGTGTTGTCGTTTCTCACTGTCGTACGGATGCTCGATGTATCGTTGCTTCTCCCGTGTGCTCGGCTCCTCGATAAATTCACAGCGTCCGTTTCTCCACAACGTCTGTTGATTGAATAGAATCCCTCCGTTCGTAACTACGATCGTTCTCCTGCAACTTGGATCGTTATCCTGCAACTTGGATCGTTATCCTGCAACTTGGATCGTTATCTCACCGCAACGACACCAAATGTCACAAGTCTTTTCCCTCTTCTTCTCTACGTGTGACCTTCAGTCTCTTCGGAAGCTTCTTCGTATAAGTTCGTGGTAGCGTAGGCCTATCCCTAGATAACTGTTCGTTAGCTAAATGGCTAGGTTAAAGAATCTACAGTCTTTCACTGTTTTGTTAACCAACAACGACGACGTGTTTAACTCTTCTTATTATACTCCAAAATCCGATATAAAGTAAAACGATCAGCAACAACACAACAATGACTACACTTGCGTTATCATAACAACTACACGACTACTATCTTCATCAGTCTACTCTATCGCAACTCAACAACAACTCTTACAGCCTATCTCAACGGCTCTCAACACGCAACTCTCCTTCTTCACTTCCACTCCCTTCTTGTACAATTAACGTACGCTCGTCTAGACGTCACGTGCTGTCCAGACAATCACCTGTGCAGACGCCGCGCGGCAATTTGCACCTGGCCTACTTACGTCGCTGTACGACAATCGGCGTGCACTGATTAAATTAGCTGACAGAACTTGTCAACAATTTTCAGCCATTTTGACTTTTTTAGCTAACGTTTAATACACATTAATCAACATTTAGCACGAGATATTTATGAGTTTTATTATTTATTCAGTGCATTTTTATTGATTTATAAATGCTTTTAAAACAAGGGTCCATGGTTAATACATTTAAATGAATAGTTTTCTATTTAATTTCCCTTGATTATTCATAGAAATGGTGAAAACTATTAATGTGGACACTGGACAGTAGTCTATAGGCAGAAAGTCTACAACAATATATAGTTCATGCCATGGCAGCTGAACGTACTTACAGAATCAGATTCAAGTAGCCTACCAGTACTACCAGAATCAGATTATGATTTTTTTACCATAAGCTCTAAATGTTCAAGAAAGCAATATTTTATAAGTGCTAAACTCAGAACAAGTCCAGGGCGAGAGCGCCACCAGAAATGGGTACTGCTCCTCAAACTTAGAGAAGCACACAAGATTTGTGCACTGGAAAATGTGTAAACGTTGGTTTGTCTTAATTTTGTTCCATGTGCCCAGAAAATGTGGTAACTGAAACAAGATTAAGCTACTAAGGTGCAAGACACTGCAAGTTGTGAAGGAAAACTTGGGCAATCTGTTCAACTCTCCAGACAGAATTCACCAGTTATGAATCACCAGTGATCACATTGTAGAAAAGCTATATGCACCAGCAATACGCGAAAGAGGTCTTTTCAAGTTCATTGACCATGTGGTTAACTGCTACAAACTGACCCAAGCTCAGTCACTCCTGAAACTTTAAGAGCCTTAACAATAAGTTAACATTGCCCATCTTTGAACTGTGCACACTTTCCATTGATTGTTGGTGACGACAAAACACCATTATTTGTTCAAGTTGAGCTCTGAAACTTCTCGTAGGGCCTTGCAAACAAGTGAATGATGAAAGTAATTGCTATAAATTAACTGCTTTCATGGATATTAATCAGTTTTTGTGCATGATCCATAACTGTAGAGTCCGTAACGTAGAGTCCGTAACGCATAGTGTGTACATTAAGTGAGTGCTCAACAGCAGTAATTATCATGAAAAAGAAATGCAATTATGGCCTTATCAGCAGAAATGGCTGGCAATTCTAAGATTGTGTTTTTAAAAAATGTGGGTATAATAACTTCACAGAAAATCAAGACAGTTCAGTCATCAAAAAAATTCGGGGAACTTTTCTGTAGAGTCCGTAACGCAAACTTTTTAATTCACCAGAAATGATACATAACAGCCAGCAAAGTCTAACTAATATCAAACTAATCTTTGATTGAAGCGGCATCTGAAAAAAATATTCAAATAATTTAAACAGTAATCTTCTGTCTGTATGAAGGGCTCAAAGTCTCCGAAATGTAGAGTCCGTAACATTTTGAATACCGTGGAATTGCCCTGCAGCAACTAATTTATTTTTTACCATAAAATTATTAGTTTTTATATGTAAATTCCATTCTACCATTCTTAAAAAAATGAAACAATATTTGGTTTGCTCAAAGGATGGGGGACCGAGCTGCTTATATCCCCCAATAATTATTTCATAAATATTTCATCAGCATAATCAATTTCTAGTGTTATTCACTATTTATCCATAGTGAGCAATTTTGTCAAGATGCCAGTTTATAGAATGCTATTATTACATCTGCAAATGACAAAATGTAAACAAGCGGGAGGGATTATTTATTAAAATCTAAAACCACGCGTCTTTGAGCACTGGAATCATTAACAACTTTGTTAAGATGACAGCTTAAAATGTTGCAGTTCGTGTGCAGATCCAAATAATTGCAAGCATTTGGGATGCGATCGACACTCTGAAGTCTTAAACCATGACTAACAGCATTGAAGTAATCAGCAATTTTATTAAGCTGACAGCCGAAAGTGCAGCTATAACCGTGGGGAAATTAAAAAAATTAAACAATTGTGAGGGAGCATTTTATTGAAGTCTTGAGCCTTATCTCTATTCTCTATGCACCGAAATTATGAGATATCCTGTTGAGATGGCAACTTTAATTGCAACAGTTGCCAACCACTGCAGTTTGGAAATTAGATTTTTTAAACAATGGATGGGGACAATTTTGAAGTCTTAAACCACGACTATCACCACTGAAAAAAAGTCTGAAATGATGAGCAATTTTGCTAAAATGGCAAGCTAAAATGCCACTATTGCTATGTGAAAATTGAAGAAAAAATTTGATAATGGGAAAATCCAAATCCTTCTTCTGCTGAATAGATTTGTGAAACTTCAACTTCAGACTGACGAATAGGTTGATTGCTCTCATAATCAAAAGAGCCAAGAAGCCTCACAATATCTTACTGCCACAATCAGTTTTCAAATTATGATGTGAAATTGCATAACAATGGACAGCGGTAAAAAATGCAGTGAAGGAAGGGTCACTCAATCGATTTTGTTGCTGGGGGTCGTCACAACTTTCGGAATGTCACCAAAGGGTCGCCGCACTAAAAAGGTTGAGAACCGCTGGCCTATAGTGTTCACTCCACCCTAATGACCCCTAAGATTAGTTTACGTCTAAGTTTATAAAATAATTTTGGAATTTGTTTTGCAGGCAATGAAATGGTTGATATGCCACAGATGGATCAAATTAACTTGTACATAAGGCTGTCTGATGTAAAGGAAGTTTCTGCATTTGCAACAAAAAGAAAATTTTCTAATAATAGCACTCTCACTTTTGAGGTAATTAATTATAGTTGTTTCCTATTTATTAATCTTGGGTCATAAGCATGAGATGTGGTAGAAAGTCTTTGATTAGTGCCTATGCCAGAAACAAAAATCTTATTAGACTGTGTAACATTTATCAATGGATACCTGTGCAGGCACATTCTAAAAAATAATGTTGTTGATGCATTTGAACATAATGTTGCTCAGCTAATGGTTATTCAGTATTCACATTCATTCATTCCAGAATTTATATAGCACTTTTTCTAGTAGCACTCCCGACTCTAGCAAGGCAAAAAGATGCAATTTTGAGTTTAGTAAAAAAACGACCCACTTGCTTCAAGTTGTCATGATGTGAAGCAAACATGCACAGGTCGGTCAGGACAGACTGGTGGAGAAAGTCGGTGGAGAGGGTATTGGACACAAAATGGGCTTGTCCTTTCCAAGCAGACAAGACGGTCCAGCTGCTTCAAGAGATAATGGTATGGAGTAGACCTGCTAACCTGTAGAAACTGGGAGATGACACGAGACAGACTCAGACAGAGAGTGGCATCGGACACCTACGGGCGTTGCGCCTATGGTTTGTGATGATAATGATGAAAAGAAATACTTCTGTAAGAGTCTTTTGAAGTGGTCTAGGTGCTCCAAGGTGTTGATGGTGTGGAGCAGACCTGCTGGCCGGACCGGTTGAAGCTGGGGAGCATGGTGCGAGACAGACTCAGACAGAGAGTGGCGTCGGACTCCTACGGGCATGTGCCCATGGATTTAAAGAAGAGAAGAAGAAGAAGATATCCATGCAAATGGCAATTCTTGATGTGGAGCAGACATGCACAGGCCTATTCCTGTGTTGGCACCAGGCTGTACAACTTTCTTTCTTTAAACCAGCTCCCCAGTATCATAGGCCTTGAGATTAAGTATAAGAGTGTATTTTATGCTCATATCTGATTGAAGAGAATGTTGGGAGAGAAGCATGAAGGACAACCTGGGTCAATGCCCGTATGGATAATATAGGAGAGGCAATTCAAGGACTCAGAATTTGTGATATGTTGATATGTATGATTTTTTTTATTAGGTGTCACTTGTCGACATAGGACCAGTCACCTGGCAGAACATGCCGGGAGAAACGCTGTACCCTGTTACAGTTGATATCTCTGTTGCCAATTCGTCCTTGCACTGCTTTAGAGATAACTATGGAGATATGCTTCCACAGGTAATTTGGTTTGACATGTGTCATCTGAGTATTATTATTATTATTACATAAATTCCTTACGCGTGCTAGGTCACACCGAGATGTGAATCTGAGGCGCGGATAGTCAGTCGCCAGAGGAAGATGTGGTTAGAGATCCATGTGCTTGAAAGCCAAGGAGAAGTAGTGAGTTTTGAGCCGTTTTTTGAAAGTAAGGAGTGAATTTGAGCTACGAAGAGATAGTGGAAGTCGATTCCACTCCATTGGAGCAGAGGCATGGAATGCATGTGAGCCCATAACCATTCTGCATTGAGGTTCAGCTAAGAGACCCATACTTGATTGCAGGCAACAAGAATGAATGTAAGGTGTAAGCAGTGACTGGAGGTACAGAGGTGTGATGGTGGTGAAGGATTTGTAGGTTAACCCTTTGAACCCTGGGTTGCTTATGTAAAAACACCCTGACCCTGGGTTCCTGAGCAATTTTCGACTTTCAGAAAACAGTCATAATTGGACAATTTATTACTGTCTATGACTTGACTACATCTAAACAACTAAGAAACAGCATTTTATAAACAATATGGGTACTAAGTAACTGTACATTGTCATAGCACTAACACTCAGTAGGTGTGAAAATCAACTATTTGGATCACATGGAAGTTCACACAAACTGTTCTGGAAGACTGGTTTTATGCAATGTGACTTCAGCGCCAAAACTCAACAAGTGTATGATACAATTCAAAGCAGTTATTTTAACCAGCAGACACGCAGAGGAAGACTTCACAGGGGCTGCACCAGAATACAGTCTTCAATCGTTTTGGCAGATCAATGTCCTTTGCATGTGGATGTTGCTTCTTGACTTTGTTGTACTTCTCTGTGCAAAAACACAATGCTGGTTACGCGTTGCGTGAACTGGGTGTTCAACAAGATGCTATACACTGTCACCTGCATTGATCAGTAATGCATCATTGGGGCTTGATATGCGACAACCTATCGAAAAGCGGCGATATCCTTCAATCAGTTCGTGGCAAAGACGATCTAGAAATATATGGAATGATACTGTTCTTTTTCGTGACATTGTCTGACATATCACTTTCCAATTCACTGGAATCATATCTATCGTTTTCAATGACATCTTCGCTGTTGCTATCACTTTCCATTATCATCCTAACGGCCGACTTCAATGAAAATTCACTTCTTTACCTGTTCATTATTACTTGTGGAAGTCACCATTTTTCGTTTATTTACTTACACAGCATAGGAATATATTCATAGAAGTCTATTTTGGTCATTAGAGGTGTGCGCAAATAGAGGTCGCTAAAAGCACCTGCAGGGTTATATTAAAGTAGCGTGAGGCCTTTATAGAGGCCATTCGGGTCATTATCAGATATCGTCTGGCGGCTCTGGCCGCTATCACCTGGTCACCTGGTGCCGTAAGCTTCTGGAGCTCTGGCGAAAGCCCTGATGTATCCTCTCCAGTTGATCCTCTCCCTAGTCGCCTCTCTTAGCTCCTCCAGTCTCATGCCAGACTTTTCCTGTACCTCATCCAACCATTTCTTCCTTGGTCTTCCGCATCTTCTCCTTCCCTCACCGCATGCCGTCATCAGCTCATTTTCCAAACCGTTAGATCTCATCACATGGCCGAAGTAGCTCAATTTCCTCCAAGTTGCTGTTTGCTGCAGTGTCTCCTCCCTCTCTATTCCGAGCTCCTCGCGCACCGATTCGTTAGTTCTCTTCTCCGTCCATGAAATCCTTAGCATCTTTCTCCAAATCCACATCTCACACGCGTTGATTTTCTTTTCCATATCCCGTGTCTTTGTCCATGTCTCGCATCCATATAGGACCACTGGGAAGATCAGTGCTCTTACCAGTCTTTTCTTTGTTTCCCTGCTCACGTATTTATCCTTCCAAATCTTTTCCAGACCGTTCATTGCCGTTTTCCCCATTGTTACCCTCCTCCTTATTTCCATATCACTTCTTCCCTCCTTCTCTATCATAGATCCCAGGAATGTGAAGCTCGATACTGGCCGCTATAGAGGCCATTATAGTTCAAAGGGTTAAGCAGGTCAATTAAATTTTTTTTATTTTATCCTGAACTCGACAGGAAGCCAATGCAGCTGATGAAGTAAGACAAAAGAACTTGATCGCTGTGGGACGCGCAGCACAACCCGAGCTAAGGAATTTTTGGATGCATTGCAACCTATAGAGCTCAAAGCCTGAAACGCCAACAAAGATCGCATTGCAAGGCGAGAGGAGACAAGAGAACAGGCTAAAGTTTTTGACATATCCTTAGTCAGAGCCAACCTAATGTTGCACATTGCCATGATGTGATAAAAGCATGATCGGCAAAGGTTTATTACATGCATCCGTAAAGTGAGCAAGGTAACCCAAAGTGTTTTGACAGTACGGCAATCCCTGCAAGGTGGATGCTGGAAAGCGAAGTGAAAGCAAGCAAGCGTTGGCGTGACCCGAACAAAATTGCCTCAGACTTGTCTTGGTTTATAGCCAAACCATTGAAACAGAACCAAGCATATAAAGATGAATGGCACTCCTCAAGTTTAAGTTTACCAGACTGATCAGTGTGTGACAGAGCAATATGGAGCTGAGTATCGCATACTGCTGTAATTGTACTCCAAAGTGATTAGCTATGCGACTAATTGGGGGAGGTAAAGACTGTGAATAATAGGGGGGGGGGGCCAAGAGCAGATCCCTGTGGCATTCCAGCAGTGCAAACAGCAGGTTCAGACCGAGTATGTCTTGATGCAAATAGTCTTTCTTCTATTTTTGGACAACCATTGCTGGATAACGAAAAGTTGGGTTTGGCAGTGAATTTAGTTAAAAACCCGAAGAAACTGGTGCTAGGACAAAATGTCCCGGACAAAATGTCCCTGGTCAAAATGTCCGTGGACATTTTGTCTGTCCACCGAGTGTAATTGCTTGGAAAAGAGAGGTGTTGGCAGTTGTGACAGGGTCAAGGGTGTGATTCTTGATGTGGGTCAGGAAGTTGACATGTTGGATGAGATTGACTGATGAGAGGAGGTTCAGAAAGTCAGTTGCAAGAGAGTCAGATGGATCGTCAACATGAATGTTGAAATCGCCAGTGAGTAAGATTTCATTGGGAGTAGTGGCAGCAAGTGAGAGGAGAGAGCCAAATTTGTCAAGAAAGACTGAGGGTTTGGAGTAGTACTTACAAGAGATAGGAGGATGGTAAATGTTGAAAACTGTGAGTAGGTCCGAGGAAAGTCGAAGTGTTGTGGACAAACTTTCGAAAGAACTGAAGGTGTGGCGAAAAGAATTTAGGATGACTGCGGGATCACGAACCAAGAAGGTCACCACCAGATATTTTGTGGGGGTGCTAGGACAAAATGTCCCCGGACTAAATGTCCCGGACAAAATGTCCCGGACAAGACACATTTATCATATTATACTTTTTTAAGAATAATACCTTTCCTTCATGCATTGAGTGTTATCAAGGAGAATGCTCAACATTGTCATTGTGTTTTTTAGTGACCAATACATGCACTCTTCATACTTATATATACTTACATGTACATACAATGAGTTGCAAGTAGTGTTTGAGTATGTTTTGTCTTAATATAGGGTTATTATCACACAACTGTGATGATTGGATGTCCTCCTGCACTGGTTATGGAATTTGACTGGGAAGCAAGTAATCAGCAGCTGGCAAATTCATCACTTCATTATTCTGAGCCACACCATTCTCTGCATACAAATCCAGCAGTGTACACTTTTGGTTTCCATGATGGTCAGTGTGTGATGGGGATATTTGTTTCTCGTTCAAAATTATTGTAGGTCGAGAAGATAAAGATCAATGGACATTGCATGAGATTAATCTATTTATTATAGACAGGGTCCCTGCTGTGGTGCGTCTATCAACCCTAGGTGCCATTCCTGCATATTGGTCTCTCTACTCTGGATGTGCTGCATGTGCAGTTACGTTGTGCTCACCGCTCCTCCACACAGAGTGAACTCCTTGCTTCCCCTGGCGCATACTGCTCTTAGACAGCACCATACTTTCTCTGTTATGGTGAAACTATGGCGATGGAATGGAAATAGCAGAAGTTTGGGTTTTCGCACCCCACGGTGGACCCCTGATGGGAGAGATTCACCAACCCCTCCACTGGCTGGACCTGACGGTTCTCTGTCTAGATGCAAAGTTTCAGATGAATAACTGCAAAACTGCCAAAAAATTGGCCCCCCAAAATTTCCCCTCCCCCAAACAGCACCATGCCCCACCCGGCCCCTGCAGGGCAAGGTGTCCGTTGGTGGGGGGCGAGGTGGCACCCTATCTAGCTGCAACTTTTCAGCTGAATAGCTATGAAACTATGGCGATGGTATAAAAATAGGGAAAATGGGGTTTTGCTCCCCCCCTATTCTTTCCATGTGGTAGAGATTCGCCAACTCCTCCACTGGGTGGACCTGACGGTCCTCCGTATAAATGCAAAGTTTCCCATCAATAGCTGCAAAAAATTCCGCACCCCCCCTCCTAAAAAATTGCCCCTGCCCTGGCCCCCATGGTGTTAGAAATTCGCCAAACCCTGCACTGGCTAATTTTGATGGACCCCTGTCTAGGTGCAAAGTTTCAAATCAATAGCTGCGAAACTGTGGGCGTGCATTCTGGACAAAGTCACATACATACATACGTACATACGTGCACGCGTGCACACATACCGGTACATACATACATACATACAGGGTGTGCCAAAAAAAGACCCCCTAAGAATTTTGCCAATATCTTTTCCAAAAGTAAAAATTTCAAATTGAAATTTTACAGTCTTAAAGACAATTCATATTTACACCAGATGGCCAAATTTCATTAAAATATTTCAAACAGAACAAAAGTTATGCCACTTTTAGTGAGGCCACCCACCGTCTTTTGACGATTCAAAAACGCGACGCAACAAAAAGTATTAAAAATCCAATCTAATTATTCTGGCCAATATCTTGACCAAAAGTAAGAATATCGAAATGAAATTTTACAGGCTTAAAGACAATTTACATCGGCATACGATGGTCAGATTTCATCAAAATATTTCCAAAGCAACAAAAGTTCTACCACTTTTAGTGAGGCCACACCCCAATTTTTGACAATTCAAAGACGTAACGCAGCAAAAACACGATTTTATTAAGTCTCATCTCAAATAATTGCTATCAACTAGCCTTGATATTGTCAGATGATCATTATTATTTGCCAATCTGACAAATGTACTTAAGTAAAAGTAAAATGGATTTTAATTACTTAAGTAAAAGTAAAAGTACTCATCACAAATTTTACTTAAGTAAAAGTAAAAAGTATCCTTCAAAATAATACTTTTAAAGTAAAAAGCAAAAGTGACGAGTCTTTCTATAACTCAATCCATTATTAACCTTCTACATGACTAAATTATCGAAATGGTTATCGTTGAGTCTAGTAGGCTACATAGCCTAGGCCTACGCTTCTGATTCATTGTTAGCACAATGCACAACTGGAGTCATTCTACTGTAGCAATGGTAGTGCATTCAGCATGCATACAAATTTAAATCAGCTGTTTTAGCTTAATGTGACGAAATTTTAATTAGCGCTTTGAAGTAACGAACATTGTAATGAGTGTCACATAAATTGTAACAAAGTAAAAGTACTGAAATATGGATAAAATTTTACTTTGTTGAAAGTAAAAGTATTTCAATTCTTTGATACTTCGTTACTGTGAAAGTATTCAAACTTTTACTTAAGTACAGTAACGCGTTACTTTTACTTCGTTACTGTACACCACTGAATCTAAGGCAGTATAACCTTATCCAGTTCATTGAACAAGTTTATAACTTTGTTGAATTATCTTGATATTTGTCATATATGTGGTCAGAGCCCACATTCCAAGCTATTTCTAAAGTCTGCTTAGAATCTTTTGCATATATCTGCATGAAACTACCCTTGATTCACACCCAGTGACAATGACGATGTTTATTATACAGCATACCAAATAGTGGTACAATGGTTTTGAATCACCTGCTGATTTTGCAATCATTTGATTAATATAGTAATACATATCTGTAATTTAGGATGTATTCAATTCAATTCAATTCACTTTGTTGCAACCAGAAAACAAGAAGACAACAAAAGTACAAAACATGCATGCATTGGCTACAAAGCGGGGCCAAAAGGGATGGGCATCCCGCTGGGAAGGGTCACCCAAGTAACAAATTCCCAAGAAAAATTAATCAAGATAGCTGAAATGCAAGAGACTAAATAAAATTAGGTAATGACAGATTGCAGAAAAGTTTATATTGTCAAGAGCATGTAGAGTAACAAACTTAACTAAGTACTTATCTAAAATCTTAACTACACATGGTCATGTGCACTTCAAGTAGCTTTAGTGGAGGAAAGTAGAAGAAGACGAAGTTTCTTTGTCAATACCTGCAGACTACTGGATTGACGAATGTCAATTGGTATTGTGTTCCATACTTTAGTGCCATAAGATTTAATAGTAAAACGCCTAGTATTAGATTGAGCTTTGACAGGGCGAAAAGCAGATGAATTCCTAGTGAAATGCGAATGGATGTCAGAGGCGTGAGGGAGGTAACCTTGGAATACAAAGGAAGGAGACCGTGTTCGAGTCGAAAAAAGAACTCGCAAATTTGGAGATCCTTTATCTGGTCTATTTTCAGGAGATGAAATTCGTTAAAGGAAGGGCCAGTGTGTTCCCATTTACGAATACCCGCAATTATACAAACAGTCCTATTCTGTAAGATTATAAGTTTACGAAGCCTAGATTCGCATGTCGATGCCCAAACAAGGTTGCAATACGTGAGGTAGGGGTAGACAAAGGCATAATATAAATTCATTCTAATTGTCTTTGGTCAGATATATTCAACGCAGGAAATAATACCAATATTTTTAGCAATTTTAGTTGCAATTTGATTAATATGAACTTTCCAGGTCAAATGTTGATTTATATGCACACCTAAGAATTTTGTAGATTCAACTTGATTGATGGAAACATCATCAATAAGCAAACAGAGATTGTCACTTGGCTTTATTTTCCGGTGGGATTTAAATTAAATAAAGTTGGTCTTATCTAAATTAAGGGTGAGTTTATTTGCATGGAACCAAACAGCTATGCTAGATAGTTCAACGTTCACAGTTTGAAACAACGTCTGCCATGAACCATTGGAGTAAAAAACGTTGGTATCATCAGCAAATAGAACAAAAAACATTGTTGGAGAGACATTGGTCAATTCATTAATATAAAGCAGGAAAAGAAGTGGTCCGAGGTTGGAGCCTTGAGGAACCTCATATTTGATCAACCCTAGCTCAGATAGGACACCATTACAGAGAACTCTTTGTGTATGGCTCTGAAAATAGCTGGCAAACCATCTGAGCTGAGTCCCCCTAATTCCATAGTTGTCTAATTTTTTAAGCAAAATATTATGTTCTACCGTATCAAACGCTTTAGCTAGATCAAAGAAGATTCCCACTAAGTATTCATTATTTTCAATAGCCTTTGAAATCATGTCCTGCATATTCAAAAAGGCCATGTAGGGGGAGTGACCAGGTTGAAATTCATGCTGAGATGGATAAATGATGTTAGAGTTTTTAACATAGCCATAGAGTCGATTATACATAAGTTTTTCATAGAACTTGGAGAAGGAAGAACGGAAATGGGTCTGTAATTGATTACATTGTCCTTATCACCCTTTTTTTAGTATTGGCACCACTGTAGCTATTTTTATGCCTTGTGGAGCAAGTTTTGCAGTTATTGATCCTAAAGGAGCAATTTATTATCTTCGCCAAAGATCTGGCAACCAAGGAGAGATTGGGGCCGCAATACAGGGGTCTATGTCGTCAACACCTTTGCTATGAGTTAAACGTATATCACGTATGTATGTATGTATGTATGTATGTATGTATGTATGTATGTATGTATGTATGTATGTATGTATGTATGTCTGTACAGAGTGCGCCCCCCCCCCCCAAAAAACCTAGGTTTTTTGCCAATATCTTGGCCAAAAATAAGAATATCGAAATGAAATTTTACAGACTTATAGACAATTCATATTTAAACATGATGGCCAAATTTCATAAAAATATTTCAAATAGAACAAAAGTTTTTACACTTTTAGGGAGGTCACCCACCGTTTTTTGACGATTCAAAAACGAAACGCAACAAAAACGAGGTTTTTTGCCAATATCTTGGCCAAAAGTAAGAATTTCAAAATTAAATTTTACAGGCCTAAAGGCAATTCATATTTACACATGATGGCCAGATTTAATCAAAATAGGTCATACACAACAAAAGTTTTTACTTTTAGTAAGACCACCCACTGTTTTTTAACGATTCAGAAACGAAACGCAACAAAAAGTAACAAAAACACGATTTTATTAAGTCTCATGATCTCATCTCAAATAACTGTTGTCAAATGAACTTGGTAGAGCTTCACAACTTGTGTTCAGTGTGCCCACCACCAGTGCCAACACTTCCTTTGAGTCTCTTTGCAAAGTTCTTGATGGACCTGTTGATCAATCGGACAGATTCCTTAATTACCAATTTGATTGCCATCTTGCTAAGTGACTTCTCACAAGTTCTCAGTGACGTGCAGCTAGACCTGGGAGTGACTTTGGTCAGCTAATCTGACCCGACTTGACCCTAAAGTGACTTGAGGTCGACTTGAAGTCGACTTCTTGGAGTCAAAACGACTTGACCCGACTTGGCAGAAAAACAACCGACTTCCGACTTGAAGTCGACTTCTGACAGAGTAATAGCTATTAGCCTAGGTCTACGTATACGCTAATAATGCAAGAATTCGAGCCAATTTTCCTGACGAGCATTAATTTCATATAGGCCTACCATTGAGTAATGACACCTCAATGCTTAATTGATGTATCAATTTATTGAAGTTTTATTAAGCCCATTTAAGGCTATTTTTGAATAGTTTTGTGATGCTTTAATTAGGTTATGAACTTATTACTCTATATAGGACCTAGACAATGTGACGGCAAATTATTAAGCCTATGAATTTTAGCTTGCTCATTGTCTGTGATTATTCAGATTACCCTCATTAAGCTTAATATTATTTTCATTTTTAATATTAATATTGAATAAATTTGTAAAACGTGCAAGGTCTAAGATAAAATGGGGGGAACCGTGGACTAGTTGCGCTGAATGGCGTGTTATGGTGATAATTATTTGTAAGTTTGTTATAATTATTTGGCCACTGGCATCATTCCCCAACTTAGCAAATAGCATTGCAAGCACATCATCCGGCAGCAGGCTGCTACTACCATTAGTAGCATAGCCTACGTACTCGCTGACAGTAAAGTCTTTCGATCATTGTCCAATTGGTCCGCATACAGTAGTTTTCCCTCTGCAGACAACTGCAGATGCAGCGTACCAAGGTAGCGCCAAAATATCGATTTATTATTAGGCCTTGTAGATCCAGCTTTCTTTGCGCCGAATTCACTTAGGCCTACCACTTAGTGACTTAGTCTAGAAGTTCACTGAATTGCTCATGCTCATGTCTTGATAAGCACAGGTGCTAATATTTTAGTGGCATCACATCTAGTATATTAAATATAATATATGTATAGTAGCATTTTGTTTCACCATTTTAATTAACCTCATGCCTAAGCGTGGCGTTTTAGCATAGAATAACAAGTTATAGCCAATGAATCAGACGGCAGTCTGCACGATAGCCTGCCGGTAAAATAATCAATAGGCTATAGCCTAAGTCTCTGTTTAGCAAAGACCTCATTCATTCTTGTAAGCGCACTACAAAATCGGCTTAAATGTTGTTCTTGTCTCAAGATCATTGGTTTGAAGTGACAAATTTAACTATGTTTGTGTCTCAAGTCGGTTTAAGTCGACTTGTGATAAAAACAACTTGAAGTGACTTCTCTTCACAAAATTCGACTTGGGGTCAGTTGCGGTGAGCAGAATCGACCCGACCCGACTTGGGATGACCAAGTCGACTGGGGTCGACTTATTGGGGTCGACTCCCAGGTCTACGTGCAGCTACGCTGGTACCCTGTTTCGTTTTTAAATAGCAACAGGCATGTCACATAGTTTATAACATGTATAATAGGTGCAGCGTTTATTTTATTTTTAGCTAATAAGTTTCATTGTTGTTTTACAGTGTTTTACCCACATTTTAAAATCATGGATATGGCAACAGGAAGCATAAGGCCTTATACAGGCAATTACACTCTGAGAGTTGTATTTGCAGCAACAGAAGCACAAACAGATCCTTACAGATTTGCTGATGCAGAAATTTATGAATATAACAACTTGAACAGGTTTGCTTTATAATATTTTCTTTACACCAATGTTGTTGAATAGAATTCGATAAAATTTTACTTTCTGGTACATGAATTTGTTAATGCAGTACCATATATCTGATGTGTATGTACATATTTGTGTGCTACTGGCCATTATAGATGTAGCTGCTGCTTCATGACCGGCGATATTGACTCTCAGTGCAGAATTGCACTGAATACAGACTTGCACTGCAAGTGTACA
This sequence comes from Lumbricus rubellus, assembly GCA_945859605.1. Taxonomy (NCBI): domain Eukaryota; kingdom Metazoa; phylum Annelida; class Clitellata; order Crassiclitellata; family Lumbricidae; genus Lumbricus; species Lumbricus rubellus. The sequence continues at coordinate 16,821,359 of OX243820.1, read as the reverse complement.
AATCACTACATGAGGAAATGCCTGACTGCCTCAGTGCTTACTGTGTTTATGAGCGCCCAGTCATTAGCGTGTAGGGCAAAAGTGCGACGTCAATAGCATGAACTGTCAATTGCGTGCAAGTCAAATGTGTGCCGACAATGGCACACTGTCAAAAGCAATGGTATGTCGCATCATATGTGACGAGCGGGTTCATTTCCCTTCGGATGTCGGGTTCTAGATAGAGAGATAGAAGGCAAAACATGCGAGAGGGGTCAAAAATATGGAAAATTGGATTCTGGTGTATTACGTTATTATTTTAAAATATGTCTACTTTCAATATCTACAATAAAAAAGGTTGAATTCAAATTATTAGTGGGGCAAAATGACTTTTGGCGCATCTGGTGTAAGAATTTGCTTTGAATCTAGGTCCCAAATAGCCTATTTTCAAAGTTAAAATTCTCCATGAACGATCGAGTTTTCATAAGCTGACCTGACTATTTCTTGTAGCCATGTGTACCACGTGATAGATTATACCCTAAATATGATATTACATGGTTCTGGTAAATTTTGCCACCTACTTAAATATGACAAAGTTTGGCTATAAAGTTAAGCATCAACTAATGGCAACCTGACAACTGATCAGTGTCTTGTCATGCTTGTGTACGAGGCGGTATCCGGACATTACCCCCCGGCCCATTACCCCCCCGCCATTACCCCCCTGCCATTACCCCCCGACCATTACCCCCCGTAGGACATTACCCCCCTGCCATTACCCCCCGGTCGTCTACATTTAGGTCCCGTGTATATGCATGCATGGATGTATGTATGTATGTATGTATGTATGTATGTATGTATGTATGTATGTATGTATGTATGTATTTATGTATGTAAGTATGTATGTAAGTATGCATGTATGTATGTATTTTTGTATGTAAGTATGTATATGCGCATGCATATAAGTATGTATGTATGTATGTATGTATGTATGTATGTAAGTAATTAAGCATGTATGAGTAGAACAGAATGTAGCAAGCTCGGACATTCGACCAGTATAGCCTTGACTTTCGTCCAATCTGACCAGTACAGCCTTCAGTTTCGTCCATTTGACCAATACCAGCCTAAAAAATTGAGTGCCCGCGCAGTTTGACCAATATAGCCTTACTTTTTTAATTAGACGTCCGGCGTAAAAAAGTAAAAAAGTAAAAAAAATGTTTTCTCTTGTGTATGTAAAATAACTGAAAAATGGAATTTCCAACTCGGCTTAAAGACAAGATATCCCAATATAAAATGGTTTACCCGAAGAAAACTAAAACTGAATTACGAAAAATCGTCAGGCAGCTCGGCTTGGTTGGATATACAAGCATACATAGCCTGCGGAGATCGGAGTTGATTGTTGTAATTGACGCTCACAACCGCGAATGCTACGACGATGAATGCCCATGCAAGTATCCACGGCCGGATCGTCAACAAGGTCCACGCACGATTACCGCCGTTCATCGTCGACGCAATGTCGGCACGTCTTCATTTTCAACTCAAGAATAGTAGAAGGGGCAGCAAGTGGGGCAAAAAAACCGTAATGTAGGCCTACTGAGAAATAAAAACAAGCCTATAATCCTGGCCACACTAAAACGCGCGTTTTAATGTAGACACGATTGTAGCCGCACGATGATTCTGTGCGATGTAAGCACAGCAGGTTCAAAGTCCGACGAGCGAAGATCTGCGCGCAATTAACTCCTCCTCCTCAAAGCTGAATACACAGCGAACGTAAAAAAGAGAATTTATCGACAGAAATTTTGGAATATTATTGCGAGAAAGACTAATTTATTCCTTTGCTGTTCCATTTACAACACCGACAGTAATCTGATTCAGGTCCTCCAAACCGAAGTTTTTCTAAGTTGTATCAAAATGTACAAATTATGGCAGCCATAGTAGAGGTTCAGTTTTTAGGAACACCGCGTCACGCGACGGAAATTTCCCGCAGTATTGACTATGTGCTATTAGGTCCACAGTCTTTTCATTCACTTTCGTTATCGATATCAAACACGGCATAGGCTATTTGTCAAAATCGTCTCACAATGTCATCAAGTCTTCATTTTCGATCCATGAATTAAACGAGTCTGGGTAGCCTAACCACTTCACGAGACATTTCTTTCCGCGTTTCCTAATCACTTTTTCGATTCTAAATATTTCTTGAGTTGTTTTCTGTAGCTCCTGCTCGTAAAAAGAGCCTTGTATTTCCTCACCCGCAGAATCAGTAATCTTGTAAGTTGGCGGATCTGTGTATTGAACCTGAGATACTACAAAAACCTCCTCCACCCATCTAGTCGTATAACCCTTTTCAAAAATATTCTTCTTCCTAGTTATTCTGACTTGATCGCCGATTGAAAACTTCGGTATAATAGGCTTTGAAATCTCATCGCCGTATAAATTCATAAATACGGTCTTTTCATTCACTTTCAAACTAGCCTTGGTGGGAGTCATTTTAATTGAAGAATGTCTCGTTTCATTATAATTACTAACCATTTCATCTAATACATCGATATATCTTCTTGTTGAATTAGCCGTAAAGTATTTTAACATCTTCTCTTTCATCGTACGCACCCATCTTTCTACGATGGAACTTTTTCCCTCGTTTTCGGTAGAATACAACTCGACTAAATTCTTCACATTTTTATTATAAAATTCTTTCCCTTTGTCGCACCAAACTTTGACTGGCTGTCGACCACCTCTGAGTATCTTCACGAACCCATCGGCTGTAGACTTCCCACTCTTGTCATGTAATGGAACGATCCACCCATACTTGGAAAACACATCTATGACGGTCAATAGAAATTTCACGCCATCATTATCTCTAGCGAAAGCCTGCATGTCGATTAGATCAGCCGCCCAAATCTGGTCAATCCCGCCAACACGGACCCGCCTCGTCCTAAAATTTCTCACTACTGGTTTGTGTAATTCATTCGCTAATTGATTAGTCCATTTCAGGTCCTGCTGTAATTCTAGGCTTTTTTTAAACCCAGCCCGAGACTCGTTTTAGCGGATAAAATAGGTTTTACTATCGCCCTCTCTACGCGTTCCCGCAAGCTTGGATTAGGTATATTATTCAACTGGTTTATCATTGCTCTATCGGCGACATTCCTAGAAGCCGTATCAGTGTGTTGATTGTATGCCAGGTCGTGAACGTATGCCGCACTATCTACCCTGTTTATAGGTTTGCTCCAATCTTTGGGGGTTTCGTTGGGATTCAGACGCAAATCTAGTCTAGTACCGGGACCAGTAAACTGATGGCCTGGCAAATGTACCTCACCAGCAAACTTGGCCCAAGGTAATTTAATGTTGCTTGTGGCAGCGTTCAGCGAACTAACTAGATCTCCGCCTTGCACAATAGCAGACGCCTTCACGAATTGAGTTTTTGTTTTTCCGCATACGACGCAAACACCTCTGAGCATCGATCTCCCATTATTAGCCACGGCGTTCTGCACATCTGTCGTCTGGGTCTGTTTTTTACATTTTACGCAATACATTTCGTTTTTAATAATATATATTTTTAAAAATGGAGATTAGAGATATGAGTTGGGGCACAGCGCTCTCGAAAAGATTCAATAATCCGTTGTTGCCCAAAAGCATACGTGGTTTGATAGTTGGGAAATCGGCGTGCGGAAAAACGACGCTTCTTCTCAATCTTTTACTCAGGCCGGACTGGTTGGATTATAATAACTTGCAGGTATTCGGTACTTCTCTGTTTCAACCGGAATATCGCATTATTAAAAAAGCATACGAAGAAAAATTGCCGAAAGAAGCGATCGTTCGGCTGTTTGAGCACCGAGATGAAATCGTGGGTCTAAATGCGTCGCCAGACCTCGTTATGGAGGAAATGGCAAAAAATTCAGAAGCTAAATCTGATATAATTGCCAAGTTCTTTGAGAGCGCCGACGATGTACCAGACCCGAGAGATTTGAGCGCTGAAAAGAAGAACCTGATGATTTTCGATGATCTTCAATTGGAAAAACAAAACAAATGCGAAACGTATTATAATCGGGGGAGGCATAGCAATGTAGATTGTTTTTACCTCGCCCAGAATTATTTCAAATTACCGCGCCAAACAATCAGAGAAAATGCAAACTTTATTTGCCTGTTCAAACAAGACCTGAAAAATTGTAATCATATTTACAACGATCATGTGAGTACAGACATGTCGAAAGATGAATTTCGAAAACTATGCAAAACAGTATGGGAGCAACCTCATAGATTCGTGGTTTTAGACCTGACTAGCGACAAGTACAATGGTAAATACCGATGCGGACTCGACGAATTTTATATAATCGAGGATCCGCCATTGTAAAATTGTATTGTATAGTAAAAATGGAATCACGCTTCTCAAACAGATATCGGAAAACACGGAAAAGACGGCCTGCAACACGGAACCAAAAACATCATTTTCCATTTTTCTCAGCGAAAAGAGCACGCGAATCAGAACGAAGTTTAATCCACTACTCGAACTGGAGAAGAATAAGAAATATGAAATGGCCTTAGTTGCCCTCGAGACGTACTATTCTTTTCCAAATATCGACGCGACAAACAACGTCTTTCGGTATTCGCCAAATCGCGACTCACAGTGGGTAAACATTGAAGTTCCAGAGGGTTGCTATGAAATAACGGATATCAACGAATATATACAGAGAGTGATGAAGGGGAATGGACATTACGACGGAGTAAATGGAAATTACTGTATCTCAATAGCGCCAAACACCAATACTCTGAGGTCTGTGGTGAATATAGAAGCAGATTATATGGTTGACTTTACGCCAAAGAATTCGATCGGAAAGGTTCTAGAGTTTGACAAATGGATCTATTCGGCGGGATACAACGAATCGGAGAACTTGGTAAATATAATGAGTGTAAGCAGCCTGAGAGTGACCAGCGACATTATCGGGTCTTCGTACACTAACGGAACATCGGAAAACGTGATATATTCTTTTTTCCCAAACGTAGGCCCGGGTTACAAGATTATCGAAGTGCCGCATAATTTGATATATCTCCCGATTTTGCTATCTACAATTTCAACTATGGAAACGAGACTCACAGACCAACACGGGAGCCTACTAAATCTTCGAGGCGAAGAATTAGCGATTCGATTTCACATCAGGGAAGTTTGAAAGTTTTTGTAATTTATTAATAAAATGAATCGTTACACGGGCGTAAAAGTTAATATTTCAGAAGCGCAACAATACAAAATTAAAAGATCGCTTGAAGCGGGAACCGGCGTGAGTATCAAACTATCGCACGATGATTTGAATGGAGAACACATTTTGGCTCTCACCCAGGCGCAAATCAATAAAATGGCAGCAGCCTACCAAAAAGGAACTGGCATGATTATTAAAATGAGTAAAACGCAATTGGAGAACAACAAGAAAGTCGAAGGTGGATTCATAGGCGCGATACTTCCGTTTCTAGCGACAGCGGGACGGTTCCTTCTGTCTAATGCACTGCCAAGTTTGGCGATGGGAGCACTAAGTGGTCTCGGCTCCGCGGCAACTACTAAGATTGTGGATAAAATCAGCGGTTCGGGTGTAATGTATGTCAAGCAAGGCGACATGGCGTACAAAATAAGAGCAGCCGGATCTGGTTTGTACTTGTCTCCGTGGCAAAAAGGTAGCTCAATAACGGCATTCGGGCTGTACATGAAAACAGGGTCGGGCTATGCGCGGGGCGAAGGACTTTTGTTGGGCCCCAACTCTCCGTTTCGAAACATTCCGATTCTCGGCATGATATTATAAACTATTCTATTATAAAATGTCGAGACCAATACACAAATTTGGAACTAAACCAACTAGACCGGTAGAGGTTAGAACGCAGCCCGTTTCAGTCTTTTGGAAGATTACGAGCGGTGTTACTCGCGCCCCAGTAAGACAACTAGGAGGTCTGCGATGGGAGATTTTTGCGCAAAATGATATCACGATACAACCAAAGACAGCAAATACGCTAAGGCTTGGACTAGGTGTAGAAATGGCGGCAGGACTTTGCCTCGTTTCCCTCAGACAGGCTATCAAGGAACGACGATGTAGCTTACTAGACGGAGTGATTTCAGAAGATGTGATTGATGATATCATAGTTTCCATTCAAAACAACTCCGATTCGGCAGTAACTATAAACGAAGGAGATTCGCTATGCTGTGTAAATTATCAGCGGTAAAAAAATATATATTGCTAATAAATAAAAGAATGGAATACGAAGGCATCAAACTCTATCCAAACCTAACAAATATAACGCCCTCTGCGCCAGAAGGTGAAATACAAATAGCCGCAGGGTCCGCACAAACGTATCGACTTCAGAAGATTAGCGAAATCAAAAAGGAGATCGAGCAAGAACGCGACAAAAGAGCAACGTTGAGTAAAAAGTACCATAGAAGTGTGAGCGTAATCGGCGTAGTAGACAGCTTCCTCATGGTGGTCACGATGGGGCTCGGAATTTCGGGAATCGGCGTACTAGCTACCATAATTGCGGCTCCCATCGCTATTGCTATGGAAGGGACAGCGCTAGGTGCGGGGCTATTGAGTATAATCGGCAGCCGAATCTGTAAAAAGCTCGCCCTGAAGGCGGAGAAGCACGAAAAGATCAAAACGCTAGCTGATGCGAAGCTCAACACGATCAGCGACCATATTTCAAAAGCACTCGTGGATGATCACATTTCAGATGAGGAATATTCTCTGATTCTAAGCGAGATTGAAAAATTCAATGGCATGAAAGAAGAAATTAAAAGTAAGTCGAAAGTTGCGGCAGCCGCGATGGACGAGGAAACGAAACAATGACTCATCGATCGGGGAAGAGAAGAGGTCAGGCAGTCCTTTCAAAGCATGTTTGAGAAAAATACCGAATCTGTGAAAAAGACGACTAACGTGAACATGTACGAAATCATGTGACTTGTAGAGTTTTGTAGACCTATGTAGACCTATGTCGCTATGTCTGAAAATACGTCTAACTTGTGTTTTTACACATGTCGAAAAACATGTAGAAAAACACGTCGAAAAACACATCGTAAAACATGTCGAAAAACATTAAATTTTTTATTAAAAATGTCGTTTCTAAAGATAGATGACCCGGCGAAAAGAAATTTCATAGTCGAAGAGTTTCTGAAATCCAAGAAGAATATTCAACAGAACTTTTTATCGGAGAGATTGGGGATTCGGGGTTGCAACAAGAATTAACCAAGCTGTACAAGCCTATCGTCGAGTCGCAATCCGCAATTTCCAAAGAGCAGAATGTCCTACTATCCGCCATCAAAGAAAACTCGATAGCTACTACAAACGCGCTACAAACGCTACCCGCGTCGTTGAAGGTTCAATTTCCTCAGTATCCCTCGATAGAAGCGTATAGTGACGATCCGGCCGAGGATATTAGAACTTTAGAATTAGGTGATGTAGCCACCAAGTACCTTCATCAATACGCCTCCGATAGAAAAATCGTAGACACGACGTTCGGAATACGATCAAAAAATGGTCAATTCTACATCGGCGATACTCCGATTTTTATTCAAGGAGACGATGTGACGGTTGGTAATAAGACGTATAGCGGAACACCGGGGCTTTGGGAGTTGTTGACGATGAAACAGCCGAACACGTCGATATACGATAATAATGATAGAGACGATTACGCCGAGATTCTACTCGCGTCGGATGCTATCAGACAGCCAAAAAATCCCAACAAACCGAAAGCATCTTCGAGCGTCAAATATAGAGAAATTATCAAGCCGATATGGGAAAAGAGGACTCGTAATGCGGTGGGTAAAGGCGTGGGTGGTGTAATCGTTATTTCCGAAGATCCAAACGTATTAGCGAAACAGCTAGAACTACGATTTCAAAGCTTCAAAGCAGGCAATACCGGCGTGAGAAACGAGATCGTGGCGATGTGCGACGCGTTATTGAGGCAGGAAGTGCTGAGTAAAGATGCTTACAAAAATATAATGATGGCATTGTAAAATGCAGAAAAAATGCAAGTCATTAATAGAAGGAGGTATAGAAAACAATACGTTATCGGAGGATCGGGAATATTCGATACAATTTCGGGATTTTTCAAACGGCTAGTAACGTCGAACGCCGCCAAACAATTAGCAACGACCGCTCTCAACGCGAGTAAAGACGTGGCGAAAGAAATTGGGAAAAAGGCCATCGATGTTGGGAAAACAACCGCAATCGACGCCGGCAAACGCTTAGTGGACAAAGCAGTGGCCAAACTGTTTACGACTCCTGCTCCTACTCCCACCTCCAAGAAAATTACACCAGAAACTAGACAAATTTTAGAGCGGCTGAGTGGCGTCGGCAGCGTCGGGTTGACCTCGAATATCCCAAATATCAATAATCTGATGATGGGTGATGGCCTGAAGAAGAACGGCGCCATATCGATACAAGATTTAGTACGCGCGCTAAACGGCGCCGGAATGAAGGTCGCGTAAAAAATATTATCGCGTAGTAGTAAAAATGTAATCATCTGATATTCTAAGATTTACCGAACAACCATTGAGCGATGAAAGCGTCGAACGCTACGAATGGTACGAGTATGAGCCGATATCGGGGGCGAATCTAAACACCTCCGGCGAGATTAGAATAAACATCGAACTTCAAGATTTATTTTGTCATCCGGCGGAATCTTACCTGCTGTTCGAGGGTAGATTGACGAAGGCAGACAACACCTTCTACGTTAATGCCGATGAAGCAACTCTTACGAATAATGGGCTCATGCATCTTTTCAGTCAAATTTCGTATTCACTGTCGAATCAGGAAATTGAATCGTTATTTCACCCAGGCCAGGCAACGACGATGCTCGGATTACTCAAATACCCGAATGATTTTCAACTAGCTCAAGGTTTGAATCAGTTGTGGTACAAGGACAGCGGGGCGACGGCTGCTATCGCGAATAATCAAGGTTTCGCCGTGAGACAGTCGTATATAATTCAAAAACCAAATGCCAAAGGTACTTTTAGCTTTGTAGTTCCATTGAAGCATATTTTCGGATTTTGCGATGATTACGACAAGGTTGTTTTTGGTGTGAAACATACGCTAACTCTGGTTCGTAAAGCCGATGATGACGCAATTTTTAGACTCGCCGCCGCGGGTGCAGGGAAAGTTAGGCTGGATAAAATCTCGTGGTTCATGCCTCACGTTATTCCCGCGGATATGGAGAAGATGCAATTGTACAAAACGATCGAATCGAAAGCGTCGTTGCCAGTTGCGTACAGAGCCCGTCAATGCGATACCACCTCCGTCGCACAGTCGACTAATTTTAGCTGGAGACTTAGCGTCAAGACATTACCTGAGAAGCCTAGGTACATCATCTTGGGTTTTCAAACCGACAAAAGCGGCGATCAAGAACACAATCCATCCGTTTTCAATCATTGCGATCTGAAGAACATGTTCGTGATGATGAACCAGGACCGATATCCAGTTGTCGACTATAACCTATCATTTCCGAATCAACAATTCTCGCGGGTGTACCGAGCAGCAGCCGCGTTCAGTGAAAAATACTATGGAATGGACGAACTAATGACGCAATGCAATATCACCCCTTCGGACTTCAAAGATCTGTTTCCGATTATGGTGTTTGACGTGAGCAAGCAATCCGAGCGTCTGAAGTCGTCGGTGGTCGATATCCAGATCAAAGGCACGTTCAATGCGGCGCCGCCGGCTAATACGGAAGCGTACGCAATGGTGATTTCAGACAAGTTACTGAGATTTCAATCGGACGGTCAGAAAATGAGTGTGGTATATTGAAGTTCATGATAGAATGGTCGATGAAGTGTAGTACTCAAATTCAAAACTTGATTCGGTTTTGAATTCTAAGGTCGTAAGTACGCCGCTGAAAAATCGCGAACTAAAATATTTACCGGATTAGGCGAAGTAATAAATATCTCGAGATAATCGGTATTAGTTAATCGAACTAGGCTAGTGCTAGATACATATTTTTTCAACCCAGCCTTACCCCCGCCGCCGACAATCAGCGTGTCCACTCCCCCACTTTTGTACAACCCAATACTTTCTGTATATTTAGCACTATTGTCGCGTATTTCCAAACACGTCGTAACCATGTAACAACCGCCTTTCCAAGGAAGGAAACGGTTCGAATTGACTAGACAATTATCCGGATCGAATTTTACAGTTCCAAATGTTACTTGCGTTATTGTGTTGGCGATGATAGCCTGAGCCAAGAGGGCGTAAACACTAAACGCCGGGCCAAATGCATCCTCAGCAGTGGAGCTAGACACTATCGAAGCAATTCGTTCGTCCACGTATTTTTTATTCGTCAAATGATTATCGTTTGACGGAGAGTCGTCGTGATTCGTAATCAAATCTATAGCTTGGCCCCAACTTAGCGCTTCATCCATACTCGCATCCGGATTATTCGTTATTGGCAGGCCTTTGATGCAGTTGCCATTCATATTTAGATTCCCAGTCGCCGGATTTGCTCCATCTAACCTTAGAAAAGTACTGTTTACTTGGGACAGCGTAACGCCCCCTGCAATTATTCTTTGAGTAGATCCTGAATCTGTATGACCAAATTTATCAACAGGCATTTTGAATATAATAATTTTTATTAATTAGGGCCGTAAGAATACCGCAGAAAAGTCCCGACACAAAATGTTCGTAGCGATGGATGAAAAAGCGTGTATGCTGAGGTAATCGAACTCGTCTAGAAAAACTATGTTACTACCGATTGAATGGTTTTGCGAACCTTTCGTGCTCCCTCCGCCCGCAATTTGCATGTACGACGCCCCATTTTTATACAGGTGGACGGTGCCATACGCGGTATTACTATTGTTGCAAAATTCTATGTAGCCTACGCCGAAACGATATAGTACTCGGCTTTACTGGGGAAGAAAGAAGTCGTTCCGATACCCTGTTCAATACCGTGTTTTGCGGTACCGCATCTTATTACGTCAAAAGTAACTGCAGTGTGAGTCCTAGCGAGTATAGCCTGCTGAGTTGAACTGTAAGCGCTAACCGCGGGTCCTATCACAGCCGCCACTTTCGAAGTAAGTTGTTCATCGACGTATTTCTTATTCGTCAAATGATTATTGTCGGTCGGGACGTCGTCATGATTCCGCAGTAAATCTATTACTTGCCCCCGACTTACAGCCTCGTCTATCCCCGCCTCCGGAGTATTCGCTGTATTCGTTGTATTCGTTGTAGGCAGACCTCTAATAGTATGACCACTCATATTTAGATCGCCGGTCGTTGGGTTTGCCCCATCTAGCCTTAGAAAGGTACTATTTACTTGACTTTCAGTAACTCCCCCAGCAATTACTCTTTGAGTAGATCCTGAATCTGTATGACCAAATTTATCAACAGGCATTTTTTACAAGGCGAAATAATTATAATAATTTTTAATGCAGGCTGTTTATAACTTCTTGAAAACTCACTCCATCTTTACATGTTTTTTTCAGGACGTGCAGGCATAAATGACCGCAAAACACTTCGTTGTCGGGCTGTATTCGTTCGCTATTGTAGTACACGGGACTCTGCAAATACTTTACCAGTTCTGTAGGAGGGGGCAGGCCATAGCTGTCGAAATATATTTTGTCCTTGCCGTTTTTTGAAAAAGCGACCCAGTGCGAGCCGGTTCCATTAGAATCGTCTAGATTCAATATCCCGCATTCGGTCCGTCTAGGTTTCTTCGGCAGCTCGTCTCTGAGAAATACTCCCCGGAAATTAGGGATATTAAGCTTTTTCGCGGCATCTAGTAGTTCAAAATTCGTCAACGGATGATTTGCGAGAATAACACCTTCGACATTTATGTTTTTCACAGTTGTATAGCTCATTTTAATATTTCATCTAGATGTTTCACAAACTAATGAGCTTTCGAGCTTCTACGCAGGCGAGATAATATTTATGTCTGCAATTTTTGCATTCATTCGCCTTTCCATCTTTTTGAAATCGATTGTTGTCGTATCCCGATATGTTCTGATTTACCTTACACCGACTGCAAACTTTTGTGTCTTTTGTCTCCCTATTTTCCTGTCGTGCGTATTTGTGCGCAAGCTCCTTTACTTTGGCATTCTTACAAAGTTTGCAGCTCGGATAGCTTCCGTTCTTTTGCGTATGATCTTTGTGAAATTCGTCCAAGCTTTTTTCTATTTTGCATTTAGAACACACTTTTTTTGCCGCATCCATTTTATATTAGTGTAAATTATTCTTTATTTTGTTTAGTTTTCAGCGTGTAGTGCCCATAGGCTAGGGTGTGGATCCCGTCATCCATTATTACTCTTTTGTCGTCGTCGGCAGACAGAGCTATTTTATTTACTTCTTCGGTGTAAATTTCATGGCGGTAGGATCGAATGACGTTCATCGCTCTCGACTGTTGTCTTTTCGTAAACACGCAGTCTTTGTAATCTGCGTGAGTGATTGATTTCTTGACGACGTTCTTTTGCACGCCTTTACATTTCTTGTAGTCTTCACCCGCCATCTTGTAAGAGTACAACTTGGATCGCAGCCCGACAAATTCTTCAATCTGTTTTCCCGCGGCCTCGTCTTTGAACATACCAACCACTTTTTTTATTAGCGCCAGATTCTATACCTGACGGATGATCGCTCGGATAGTCTGAAGTATCAAACATACTTTGGACGTCGGGGGAAATATCTTTGTAGAAGTCTTCCGTTTTAATTTCATACGCCAAAGAATCGGTATCGGTGAATAATAGCTTGGCCCTATCTCCGTACTTGGCCTTGATGTAATTATAATGAAAATCATACATGAGCGTCTTACTGACGTCTAATATACACATTCCTAGATATATCGGCTTGTTGTAAAACAACTTGGTCTTTTTCATGTGAACGGCGATGAGGTTTTCATCGAAAATCGTTCGTCTGTCGTAATTAGTTTTCGCGACTAGCTTGATAGCTTCCTTCTCATCACTCACCAATCGTATGTCAACTCGATTCTCGATAGCCTCCATTGTTTTACCGAAAACGCTATTGTTCATCAGCTTGAAAAAGTCTTTCTCAAAATCGTTCGTAGCTTTCGTTCTCAGGTTTGTATTCAGATCGATATACTTTTTCAGCCAGGCACTTTCTTCAAATTTTATTCCTCGATGTATTTTTACGATTTTCAATCCGAGACGTTCGTACAATTTTAAATTTCCGTAATGAACGACGTACTTCTTTTTATCGTTCAAGTTTGGAATGAGTTTCGCTACATTCGATCCCGCGGGTTTTACACTCTCCGGAGCTAGCGGATAATCATTATGCTGGTCGTGCAATTCCTTTGGATATTCTAAGTCGACTTCTAACACACATCCCACTCCATCTAGTTCGGTAATGTTTCTCCAATCATTCAATTCGTCATCGTTCATCCATTCAAACCCATGAGTTGGTAACGGTTTGCTCATCGCCCATCCGTACAAGTTGTTCGCGTCCAAGTATGGAATGAATACTGAATGCTGGGTGGGGTTGAAAGCTTCTCCCATGTACTCGTTGTTCGCCTTCGCGTATCGATGTGAAATCGTGCTGACGCCTCCTCGTATTCCCTGCTTGATCATCAGCAACATATCGCAGTCGCTCAACAACTCCAACTCTACGCCAGTCGTCTTCAACGCCGCATCCCAAGCAAGTCCCGGCGAAGTATAATACCACGCAGGATCTAGGTTGTAGTTCTTCATACAGACGTCTCTAAAGTTTTCAAAGACATCCGCTAATAATAGAACATCCGATAAATTGTACAAGTCGTGATATTGGCGTAATGTTTTGCATTCAAATTTGACCCATACCGTTTTTGCGTGCGCGTAATCTTTTTCACTAATACCCGAATCGTTTAGTTTTGAATAGAAGGCATGTTTCGGCGGCAATTCGGTTTCGGTTAATCTTTCAACACCGTCGACGTAATCATATGGGTAAACGCCTTTTCTGAGTAAAAGATCCAGCTTCTCACCCTCAAAATATTTCCCTAAATTCTTGCACTGATCTTTCTGAAGATTTTTCGATAACGCGTCGAGACTCTGGGGCATGAATCTAAAACTATCGATGAAACGTAATTCGCGCTTGACTTCTCTCTCTTTTCCATCTTTGTCTACAAATTTATCGACGACGACGTCTCTGCTGAATGAGATATACTTTTCTTCGTTGCAGGGAATGCATTTGATTTTCTCGCCGTGTTCACCCCGTAATTTCTTGATAAATAAATGGCTGTCATAACCTGTCAAATTGTGAAATACGACGGGGAAGAACTTGGGGACTTTGTATTTCAGATTACAAAGGTTGTGAGCGGCACCTCTAAATTTTCCAGTCAAATGACAGTGATCTCGAACTCGATCTTCACGCAACTCTCCCCCACAGATATGGCAGTTGACAGACTCATCATAACATTTCTGTTCAGTTTTGCCGAATATCATCTTCTTGGGGAATTTGAACTCGTTGTATATTCGTTTTACATTTTCTTCGATAGAGTCTATGAATAACTGAGCAACATCATCGTCTTCGTTTTCAGCTGTAAAACGCACCGGCTCTTGGGAATAAACTTCATCGTCGAAGCATTTCAAATGATAACAAAACGAGCTGGGCGTATGTTTTTGATACTTGTTGGTGTAAGACGTGCTAGGAACGGGTTGACATGTACCGATAGGTTTGATGAACGATTCAAAGTCGGCAAAATACAAAAACGGTACACGCATCTTTCTATAATGATGTGTAAAACTTAGCATAGTCCCAGGCTCTGGAAGTTCCATTCGTTGGGCGTCCTGCTGCGAACAGTACTCAGTATGTTTGTGAAGCGATTCTTTTCTACTGAATCCTATCAAGCATCTTTTGCAATAGTACATTGATGTAGTAGTATTTTCTGTTTTCACCGCCATCAGTCTATTGAAATTCCTGATCCAACAATAATGCTTCTTTTCTCCATCAGAAATGAGTAATAGATCTACACACCTATCATTCTCATGCTTTGATATATATAGTGGGAATACATTCACATCTTTCTCGTAACCAAAAACATTAATACTAATATTAGTAGAACAGGAAGAAGGCATTTGACTCATTTGACCAATATAGCCTTGAGTTTCGTCCATTTGACCAGTACAGCCTTGACCTTCGCCCATTTGACCAGTACAGCCTTGACCTTCGCCTACTTGACCAGTACAGCCTTCAGTTTCGTCCATTTGACCAGTACAGCCTTAAAAATTGAGAGCTCGCACAGTTTGACCAATACTAGCCTTACTTTTTCAAATTCGATGTCTGGCGTAAAAAAGTAAAAAAGTAAAAAAGTAAAAAAAAGTAAAAAAAAGTTTTAAAAAATTTTCTCTGGCGTATATAAAATGACTGAAAAAATGGAATATACCGCTCGGCCTAAAGACAAGAGATTCCAATATAAAATGGACTACTCATCGTATAATCTGAAAGAATTACGACAAATTCCTAAACAGAGAGGACAAAGAGGATACTCGAGTTTGCGAAAAGCGGAACTCATAGCGTTCATATCGCAGGGAGATCGACTAGGTGCTCGGGCCCGGGTCAACAAAGCACCTGCGCATACTCCCCCCACTGTACGAGAATTGCGAGAAATCGCAAAAAAGAGAGGTGTGCGGGGATACTCGAGATTAGCAAAAGCGGAACTTACGGCATTCTTGTCTAATACTTGGAAATTTTTGAACACGGGGAAAAATAAAATAGTTTTTTCGGATTGGCTGACTCGCGAGATTAGTGAGTTACCCCCTCAAATAAAACCGCCCATTCATAGGTTCAAACTTCGAGAGACTGCGACGGCTATCAAAGGGTTTACAAAAAGATACACGATCGATGGCGACAACGGGATCGATGTTGCAACTTTTCTCAAGGCAGTAAGACCGCAGGTAGTTAGGCTGCTAGGGAAAAATCGCGGGGTAAAAGTTCAATTCGATCTCATGTGCGTAATGGAGAAAGTAGATATGAAAACCGGCGAAGTAGTAACGGCCGAGCCTAATTTCAAATCAAAGAGTGATATTATTTTAGAAGCAACCGATGTGAGGGAAATATATACCAACGCAGCGGATAAAATTAAGGAGAGCATGGCAAGTTTTCAGATGCGGGGGAGTAATTGGAGATTCAAAACCGTTTTGAAGTTGGATATCGATACAGTGACATATAAACCATTGAAAGGTAGTTCTTATATTCCACTTCCAGATTATTTAGCGAATAAAAAGGCTATTATTAATATGAAGAACGAAGACGATGAATGCTTCAAGTGGTGTGTAACGAGAGCTGTAAACCCAGTTGACAAAAATACAGAAAGAATTACGAAAGAATTAATTAGACAGTCTGAGGAACTCAATTGGTCTGGTATCGTATTCCCAGTAGCGGCGGATGCTAATGTGCTGAGTAAGTTTGAGCGAAATAATAATATTAGTGTTAATGTTTTTGGTTACGAGAAAGAAGTGAATGTATTCCCACTATATATATCAAAGCATGAGAATGATAGGTGCGTGGATCTATTACTCATTTCTGATGGGGAAAAGAAGCATTATTGCTGGATCAAGAATTTTAACAGATTGCTAGCACTACGAACAGAAAAATCCCATAATTCAATGCACTATTGCAGAAGATGTTTAATCGGTTTTAGAAAGGTAGAATCGCTTCGCAAACATACTGAGTACTGTTCGCAGCAGGACGCCCAACGAATAGAACTTCCGGAACCTGGGACTATGCTAAGTTTTACACATTACTATAGAAAGATGCGTGTACCGTTTTTGTATTTTGCCGACTTTGAATCGTTCATCAAACCTATCGGTACATGTCAGCCCGTTCCTAGCACGTCTTACACCAACAAGTATCAAAAACATACGCCCAGCTCGTTTTGTTATCATTTGAAATGCTTCGACGATGATGTTTATTCCCAAGAGCCGGTGCGGTTTACAGCTGAAAACGAAGACGATGATGTTGCTCAGTTATTCATAGACTCTATCGAAGAAAATGTAAAACGAATATACAACGAGTTCAAATTCCCCAAGAAGATGATATTCGGCAAGAAAGAGCAGGGGCTCTTCGACTCGGCTACTGTTTGCCATATATGCGAACGAGAATTTATAGGCGAAGAAAAACCGGTACGAGATCACTGTCATTTGACTGGAAAATTTAGAGGTGCCGCTCACAACCTTTGTAATCTGAAATACAAAGTCCCCAAGTTCTTCCCTGTCATATTTCACAATTTGACAGGTTATGACAGCCATTTATTTATCAAGAAATTACGAGGTGAACACGGCGAGAAAATCAAATGCATTCCCTGCAACGAAGAAAAGTATATCTCATTCAGCAGAAAGGTCGTCGTCGATAAGTTTGTAGACGCAGATGGAAAAGAGAGAGAAGTCAAGCGCGAATTACGTTTCATCGATAGTCTTAGATTCATGCCCCAGAGTCTCGACGCGTTATCGAAAAATCTTCAGAAAGATCAGTGCAAGAATTTAGGGAAATTTTTTGAAGGTGAGAAGCTGGATCTTTTACTCAGAAAAGGTGTTTTCCCGTATGATTACGTCGACGGTGTTGAAAGATTAAACGAAACCGAGTTGCCACCGAAACATGCCTTCTATTCAAAACTAACCGATTCGGGCATTAGTGAAAAAGATTACGCGCACGCGAAAACGGTATGGGACAAATTTGAATGCAAAACATTACGCCAATATCACGACTTGTACAATTTATCGGATGTTCTATTATTAGCGGATGTCTTTGAAAACTTTAGAGATGCCTGTATGAAGCACTACAACCTAGATCCCGCGTGGTATTATACTTCGCCTGGACTTTCTTGGGACGCGGCGTTGAAGACGACTGGTGTAGAGTTGGAGTTGTTGAGTGACTACGATATGTTGCTGATGATCAAGCAGGGAATACGAGGAGGCGTCAGCACGATTTCACATCGATACGCGAAAGCGAACAACGAGTACATGGGAGAAGCTTTCAATCCCTCCCAACATTCAGTATTCATTCCATACTTGGACGCGAACAACTTGTATGGATGGGCGATGAGCAAACCCTTACCAACTCATGGGTTTGAATGGATGAACGATGACGAATTGAATGATTGGAGGAACATTACCGAACGAGACGGAGTGGGATGTGTGTTAGAAGTCGACTTAGAATATCCAGAGGAATTGCATGACCTGCATAATGATTATCCTCTCGCTCCGGAGAGTGTAAAACCCGCGGGATCGAATGTAGCGAAACTAATTCCAAACTTGAATGACAAAGTAAAGTACGTCGTTCATTACGAAAATTTAAAATTGTATGAAAGTCTCGGATTGAAAATCGTAAAAATACATCGAGGAATAAAATTCGTGGAAAGTGCCTGGCTGAAAAAGTATATCGATCTGAATACCAACCTGAGAACGAAAGCTACGAACGATTTTGAGAAAGACTTTTTCAAGCTGATGAACAATAGCGTTTTCGGTAAAACAATGGAAGCTATCGAGAATCGAGTTGACATACGATTGGTGAGTGATGAGAAGGAAGCTATCAAGCTAGTCGCGAAAACTAATTACGACAGACGAACGATTTTCGATGAAAACCTCATCGCCGTTCACATGAAAAAGACCAAGTTGTTTTACAACAAGCCGATATATCTAGGGATGAGTATATTAGACGTCAGTAAGACGCTCATGTATGATTTTCATTATAATTACATCAAGGCCAAGTACGGAGATAGGGCCAAGCTATTATTCACCGATACCGATTCTTTGGCGTATGAAATTAAAACGGAAGACTTCTACAAAGATATTTCCCGCGACGTCCAAAGTATGTTCGATACTTCAGACTATCCGAGAGATCATCCGTCAGGTATAGAAACGGGTGTAAATAAAAAAGTGGTTGGTATGTTCAAAGACGAGGCCGCGGGAAAACAGATTGAAGAATTTGTCGGGCTGCGATCCAAGTTGTACTCTTACAAGATGGCGGGTGAAGACTACAAGAAATGTAAGGGCGTGAAAAAGAACGTCGTCAAGAAATCAATCACTCACGCAGATTACAAAGACTGCGTGTTTACGAAAAGACAACAGTCGAGAGCGATGAACGTCATTCGATCCTACCGCCATGAAATTTACACCGAAGAAGTAAATAAAATAGCTCTGTCTGCCGACGACGACAAAAGAGTAATAATGGATGACGGGATCCACACCCTAGCCTATGGGCACTACACGCTGAAAACTAAACAAAATAAAGAATAATTTACACTAATATAAAATGGATGCGGCAAAAAAAGTGTGTACCAAATGCAAAAAAGAAAAAAGCTTGGACGAATTTCACAAAGATAACTCACAGAAGAGCGGGTATTACCCCAGCTGTAAAATTTGTAAAAATGCCAAAGTGAAAGAGCTTGCGCACAAATACGCAAGACAGGAAATTAGGGTGACAAAAGACACAAAAGTTTGCAGCCGGTGTAAGGTAAATCAGAACATATCGGAATACGTCAACAATCGATTTCAAAAAGATGGAAAGGCGAATGAATGCAAAAATTGTAGACATAAATATTATCTCGCCTGCGTAGAAGCTCGAAAGCTCGTTAGTTTGTAAAACATCTAGATGAAATATTAAAATGAGCTATACAACTGTGAAAAATATAAATGTCGAAGGCGTAGTCCTCCCGAATCATCCGTTGACAAATTTTGAACTACTAGATGCCGCGAAAAAGCTCAATATCCCTAATTTCCGGGGAGTATTTCTCAGAGACGAGCTGCCGAAGAAACCTAGACGGACTGAATGTGGGATATTGAATCTAGACGATTCTAATGGAACTGGCTCGCACTGGGTCGCGTTTTCAAAAAACGGCAAGGACAAAATATATTTTGACAGCTATGGCCTGTCCCCTCCTGCAGAACTGGTAAAGTATTTGCAGAGTCCCGTGTACTACAATAGCGAACGCGTACAGCCTGACAACGAAGTGTTTTGCGGTCATCTATGCCTGCACGTCCTGAAAAAAACATGCAAAAATGGAGTGACTTTTCAAGAAGTTATAAACAGCCTGCATTGAAAATTATATTCAGATGTAAAAAATGCCTGTTGATAAATTTGGACATACAGATTCAGGATCTACGCAAAGAGTAATTGCCGGGGGAGTTACTGAAAGTCAAGTAAATAGTACTTTTCTACGGCTAGATGGAGCAAACCCGGCGACTGGCGACCTAAATATGAGTGGTCATACTATTAGAGGTCTGCCTACAACGAATACAGCGAATACGGCGAATACTCCGGAAGCGGGAATAGATGAGGCTGTGAGTCGGGGGCAAGTAATAGATTTACTGCAGAATCACGACGACGTCCCGACCGACAATAATCATTTGACGAATAAGAAATACGTCGATGAACAACTTACTTCGAAAGTGGCGGCGGTGGTAGGGCCCGCGGTTAGCGCTTACAGTTCAACTCAACAGGCTATACTCGCTAGATCTCACACTGCAGTTACTTTTGACGTAATAAGATGCGGTACCGCAAAACACGGTATTGAACAGGGTATCGGAACGACTTCTTTCTTCCCCAGTAAAGCCGGGTACTATATCGTTTCGGCGTACATAGAATTTTGTAACAATAGTAATTCCGCGTATGGCACCGTCCACCTGTATAAAAATGGGGCGTCGTACATGCAAATTGCGGGCGGAGGGAGCACGAAAGGTTCGCAAAACCATTCAATCGGTAGTAACATAGTTTTTCTAGACGAGTTCGATTACGTCAACATACACGCTTTTTCGTCCATCGCTACGAACATTTTGTGTAGAGACTTTTCGGCGGCATTCTTGCGACCCTAATTAATAATAAATTATTTTATTCAAAATGCCTGTTGATAAATTTGGACATACAGATTCAGGATCTACTCAAAGAGTAATTGCAGGGGGCGTTACGCTGTCCCAAGTAAATAGTACTTTTCTAAGGGTAGATGGAGCAAATCCGGCGACTGGGAATCTAAATATGAATGGCAACTTCATCAAAGGCCTGCCTGTAACGAATAATCCGGATGCGGGAATGGATGAAGCACTAAGTTGGGGACAAGCTATTGCCCTAATCGCCGATAAAATCACTAATAGCGCTGAGCCTACCGGTATTAGAGATTACGTTTCGGGTATGAGGGTATCTCCAGGCAATCTAGTGAGAAATACGACGAGCGGTATTATATATAGGTCTGAAGGAACGGCTGGAGCTATAACAGCGGCGCCAGCATTATCCGCGAATTGGAGACCTACAACCGGACCGGCTATTTGTGTGTTGGGAGAGGATGACAGCGGAGCGACGACTGCTATCGTAAGTGGTGGCGCATTCTCAGGCACATATGCAGCGCATGGTGGTGCATTCTCAGGCGCATATGTAATGCATCATAAATTAACGGTCGTTGCCATCAATACGGATTCGGCGTATACGACGTCCTTGGGCTTTATAACTATTCCTCGTACGGGCGTATATCGACTTAGCGGATTCGCGAATTTCTTGATAGGAAATGATAGTCCGGGCGAAAAATTAATCGGAATTGCGTATGTCCAAGATGAGTTACATAGTGACGAACTTTTTGAATACAAGGTCAGCGGAACAACGGTTGGCAGCAGAATATCGCTCGTATTACCAACCGTCGCCATATTTTTCGACGCCAACGATAAGCTCGGTATGAAGTTATATTCCGTCATGACCGGAAACAGTCTAACAGCCGGTCGCCGTCTTCTCATGGGCGGAGCCGGATTGCAGGTCGAGTTTTTGTACTAGGTAACCATAGATACCTATCGTTCATATACGCGCGATAGGTATCTGTAAGTCTCATTATTCTTCGGCGTTATCTTTCTTCAATATACCACGCTCATTTTCTGTCCGTCCGATTGAAACCTCAGTAACTTGTCTGAAATCACCATTGCGTACGCTTCCGTATTAGCCGGCGGCGCCGTATTAAACGTGCCTTTGATCTGGATATCGACCACCGATGACTTCAGACGCTCGGATTGCTTGCTCACGTCAAACACCATAATCGGAAACAGATCTTTGAAATCCGAGGGTGTGATATTGCATTGCGTCATTAGTTCGTCCATTCCATAGTATTTTTCACTGAACGCGGCTGCTGCTCGGTACGCCCGCGAGAATTGTTGATTCGGAAATGATAGATTATAGTCGACAACTGGGTATCGGTCCTGGTTCATCATCACGAACATGTTCTTCAGATCGCAATGATTGAAAATGGATGGATTGTGTTCTTGATCGCCGCTTTTGTCGGTTTGAAAACCCAAGATGATGTACCTAGGTTTCTCGGGTAATGTCTTGACGCTAAGTCTCCAGCTAAAATTAGTCGACTGTGCGACGGAGGTGGTATCGCATTGACGGGCTCTGTACGCAACTGGCAACGACGCTTTCGATTCGATCGTTTTGTACAATTGCATCTTCTCCATATCCGCGGGAATAACGTGCGGCATGAACCATGAGATTTTATCCAGCCTAACTTTCCCTGCGCCCGCTGCGCCCGCGGCGGCTGATCTAAAAATTGCGTCATCATCGGCTTTACGAACCAGAGTTAGCGTATGTTTCACACCAAAAACAACCTTGTCGTAATCATCGCAAAATCCGAAAATATGCTTCAATGGAACTACAAAGCTAAAAGTACCTTTGGCATTTGGTTTTTGAATTATATACGACTGTCTCACGGCGAAACCTTGATTATCCGCGATAGCAGCCGTCGCTCCGCTGTCCTTGTACCACAACTGATTCAAACCTTGAGCTAGTTGAAAATCATTCGGGTATTTGAGTAATCCGAGCATCGTCGTTGCCTGACCTGGGTGAAATAACGATTCAATTTCCTGATTCGACAGGGAATACGAAATTTGGCTGAAAAGATGCATGAGCCCATTATTCGTAAGAGTTGCTTCATCGGCATTAACGTAGAAGGTGTCGGGGTTGGTCGCCTTCATCAATCTACCCTCGAACAGCAGGTAAGATTCCGCCGGATGACAAAATAGATCTTGAAGTTCGATATTTATTCTAATCTCGCCGGAGGTGTTTAGATTCGCCCCCGATATCGGCTCATACTCGTACCATTCGTAGCGTTCGACGCTTTCATCGCTCAATGGTTGTTCGGTAAATCTCAGAATATCAGATGATTGCATTTTTACTATTACACGATAATATTTTTTACGCGACCTTCATTCCGGCGCCGTTTAGCGAGCGTACTAAATCTTGTATCGATATGGCGTCGTTCTTCTTCAGACCGTCCCCCATCATCAGATTATTAATATTCGAGATATTTGGGCTCGACCCGACGCCGCTCAGCCGATCTAAAATTTGTCTAGTTTCCGGCGTAATTTTCTTGGGAGTAGGAGTAGGAGCAGGAGTCGTTAACAGTTTGGTCACTGCTTTGTCCACTAATCGTTTGCCGGCGTCGATTGCGGTTGTTTTCCCAACATCGATGGCCTTTTTCCCAATTTCTTTCGCCACGTCTTTACCCGCGTTGAGAGCGGTCGTTGCTAATTGTTTGGCGGCGTTCGACGTTACTAGTCGTTTGAAAAATCCCGAAATTGTATCGAATATTCCCGATCCTCCGATAACGTATTGTTTTCTATACCTCCTTCTAATAATGACTTGCATTTTTTCTGCATTTTACAATGTCATCATTATATTTTTGTAAGCATCTTTACTCAGCACTTCCTGCCTCAATAACGCGTCGCACATCGCCACTATCTCGTTTCTCACGCCGGTATTGCCTGCTTTGAAGCTTTGAAATCGTAGTTCTAGCTGTTTCGCTAACACGTTTGGATCTTCGGAAATAACAATTACACCACCCACGCCTTTACCCACCGCATTACGAGTCCTCTTTTCCCATATCGGCTTGATAATTTCTCTATATTTGACGCTCGAAGATGCTTTCGGTTTGTTGGGATTTTTTGGCTGTCTGATAGCATCCGACGCGAGTAGAATCTCGGCGTAATCGTCTCTATCATTATTATCGTATATCGACGTGTTCGGCTGTTTCATCGTCAACAACTCCCAAAGCCCCGGTGTTCCGCTATACGTCTTATTTCCAACCGTCACATCGTCTCCTTGAATAAAAATCGGAGTATCGCCGATGTAGAATTGTCCATTTTTTGATCGTATTCCGAACGTCGTGTCTACGATTTTTCTATCGGAGGCGTATTGATGAAGGTACTTGGTGGCTACATCACCTAATTCTAAAGTTCTAATATCCTCAGTCGGATCGTCGCTATACGCTTCTATCGAGGGATACTGAGGAAATTGAATCTTCAACGAAGCGGGTAGCGTCTGTAGTGCGTTTGTAGTAGCTATCGAGTTTTCTTTGATGGCGGATAGTAAGACATTTTGCTCTTTGGAAATTGCGGATTGCGAATCGACGATAGGCTTGTACAGCTTGGTTAATTCTTGTTGCAGCCCCGAATCCCCCAATCTCTCTGATAAAAAGTTCTGTTGAATATTCTTCTTGGATTTCAGAAACTCTTCGACTATGAAATTTCTTTTCGCCGGGTCATCTATCTTTAGAAACGACATTTTTAATAAAAAATTTAATGTTTTTCGACATGTTTTCCGGCGTGTTTTTCGACGTGTTTTTCGACGTGTTTTTCTACATGTTTTTCGACATGTGTAAAAACACAAGTTAGACGTATTTTCAGACATAGCGACATAGGTCTACATAGGTCTACAAAACTCTACAAGTCTACATGATTTCGTACATGTTCACGTTAGTCGTCTTTCTCACAGATTCGGTATTTTTCTCAAACATGCTTTGAAAGGACTGCCTGACCTCTTCTCTTCCCCGATCGATGAGTGATTGTTTCGTTTCCTCGTCCATCGCGGCTGCCGCAACTTTCGACTTACTTTTAATTTCTTCTTTCATGCCATTGAATTTTTCAATCTCGCTTAGAATCAGAGAATATTCCTCATCTGAAATGTGATCATCCACGAGTGCTTTTGAAATATGGTCGCTGATCGTGTTGAGCTTCGCATCAGCTAGCGTTTTGATCTTTTCATGCTTCTCCGCCTTCAGGGCGAGCTTTTTACAGATTCGGCTGCCAATTATACTCAATAGCCCCGCACCTAGCGCTGTCCCTTCCATAGCAATAGCGATGGGGGCTGCAATTATGGTAGCTAGTACGCCGATTCCCGAAATTCCGAGCCCCATCGTGACCACCATGAGGAAGCTGTCTACTACGCCGATTACGCTTACACTTCTATGGTACTTTTTACTCAACGTTGCTCTTTTGTCGCGTTCTTGCTCGATCTCCTTTTTGATTTCGCTAATCTTTTGAAGCCGATACGTTTGTGCGGACCCTGCGGCTATTTGTATTTCACCTTCTGGCGCAGAGGGCGTTATATTTGTTAGGTTTGGATAGAGTTTGATGCCTTCGTATTCCATTCTTTTATTTATTAGCAATATATATTTTTTTTACCGTTGATAATTTACACAGCATAGCGAATCTCCTTCGTTTATCGTTACTGCCGAATCGGAGTTGTTTTGAATGGAAACTATGATATCATCAACCACATCTTCTGAAATCACTCCGTCTAGTAGGCTGCATCGTCGTTCTTTGATACTCTGTCTGAGGGAAACGAGGCAAAGTCCTGCCGCCATTTCTACACCTAGTCCAAGCCTTAGCGTATTTGCTGTCTTTGGTTGTATCGTGATATCATTTTGCGCAAAAATCTCCCATCGCAGACCTCCTAGTTGTCTTACTGGGGTGCGAGTAACACCGCTCGTAATCTTCCAAAAGACTGAAACGGGCTGCGTTCTAACCTCTACCGGTCTAGTTGGTTTAGTTCCAAATTTGTGTATTGGTCTCGACATTTTATAATAGAATAGTTTATAATATCATGCCGAGAATCGGAATGTTTCGAAACGGAGAGTTGGGGCCCAACAAAAGTCCTTCGCCCCTCGCATAGCCCGACCCTGTTTTCATGTACAGCCCGGATCCCATTATCGATGCGCCTTTTTGCCACGGAGACAAGTACAAACCGGATCCGGCCGCTCTTATTTTGCACGCTATGTCACCTTTCTTGACATACATTACACCCGAACCGCTGATTTTATCGACAAGTTTCGATCCAGCCGCAGCACCTAACCCACCTAATGCGCCCTGTGCTAAACTAGGCAGTACGCTACCAAGAAGGAACCGTCCCGCCGTCGCTAGAAACGGAAGTATAGCGCCTATGAATCCACCTTCGACTTTCTTGTTGTTCTCCAATTGCGTTTTACTCATTTTAATAATCATGCCAGTTCCTTTTTGGTAGGCTGCTGCCATTTTATTGATTTGCGCCTGGGTGAGAGCCAAAACGTGTTCGCCATTCAAATCATCGTGCGATAGTTTGATACTCACGCCGCTCCCCGCTTGAAGTGATCTTTTAATTTTGTCTTGTTGCGCTTCTGAAATATTAACTTTTACGCTCGTGTAACGATTCATTTTATTAATAAATTACAAAAACTTTCAAACTTCTCTGATGTGAAATCGAATCGCCAATTCTTCCCCCCGAAGATTTAGTAGGCTCCCGTGTTGGTCTGTGAGCCTCGTTTCCATCGTTGAAATTGTAGATAGCAAAATCGGGAGATATATCAAATTATGCGGCACTTCGATAATCTTGTAACCCGGGCCTACGTTTGGGAAAAAAGAATATATCACGTTTTCCGATGTTCCGTTAGTGTACGAAGACCCGATAATGTCGCTGGTCACTCTCAGGCTGCTTACACTCATTATATTCACCAAGTCCTCCGATTCATTGTATCCGCCCGAATAGATCCATCTGTTGAAACCTAGAACCTTTCCAATCGAATTCTTTGGCGTAAAGTCAACCATATACTCTCCTTCTATATTTACCACAGACCTCAGCGTATTGGTGTTTGGCGCTATTGAGATACAGTAAGCGCCATTTACTCCGTCGTAATGCCCATTCCCCTTCATCACTCTCTGTATATATTCGTTGATATCCGTTATTTCATAGCAACCCTCTGAAACTTCAATGTTTGCCCAATCTGTGTCGCGATTTGGCGAATACCGAAAGACGTTGTTTGTCGCGTCGATATTTGGAAAAGAATAGTACGTCTCGAGGGCAACTAAGGCCATTTCATATTTCTTATTCTTCTCCAGTTCGAGTAGTGGATTAAACTTCGTTCTGATTCGCGTGCTCTTTTCGCTGAGAAAAATGGAAAATGATGTTTTTGGTTCCGTATTGCGGGCCGTCTTTTCCGTGTTTTCCGATATCTGTTTGAGAAGCGATGATTCCATTTTTACTATACAATACAATTTTTACAATGGCGGATCCTCGATTATATAAAATTCGTCGAGCCCGCATCGGTATTTACCATTGTACTTGTCGCTAGTCAGGTCTAAAACCACGAATCCATGAGGTTGTTCCCATACTGTTTTGCATAGTTTTCGAAATTCATCTTTCGACATGTCTGTACTCACATGATCGTTGTAAATATGATTACAATTTTTCAGGTCTTGTTTGAACAGGCAAATAAAGTTCGCATTTTCTCTGATTGTTTGGCGCGGTAATTTGAAATAATTCTGGGCGAGGTAAAAACAATCTACATTGCTATGCCTCCCCCGATTATAATACGTTTCGCATTTGTTTTGTTTTTCCAATTGAAGATCATCGAATATCATCAGGTTCTTCTTTTCGGCGCTCAGATCTCTCGGGTCTGGCACATCTTCGGCGCTCTCAAAGAACTTAGCAATTATATCAGATTTAGCTTCCAAGTTTTTTGCCATTTCCTCCATAACGAAGTCTGGCGACGCATTTAGGCCCACGATTTCATCTCGGTGCTCAAACAGCCGAACGATCGCTTCTTTCGGCAATTTTTCTTCGTATGCTTTTTTAATAATGCGATATTCCGGTTGAAACAGAGAAGTACCGAATACCTGCAAGTTATTATAATCCAACCAGTCTGGCCTGAGTAAAAGATTGAGAAGAAGCGTCGTTTTTCCACACGCCGATTTCCCAACTATCAAACCGCGTATGCTTCTGGGTAACAACGGATTGTTGAATCTTTTCGAGAGCGCTGTGCCCCAACTCATATCTCTAATCTCCATTTTAAAAATATATATTATTAAAAACGAAATGTATTGCGTAAAATGTAAAAAACAGACCCAGACGACAGATGTGCAGAACGCCGTGGCTAATAATGGGAGATCGATGCTCAGAGGTGTTTGCGTCGTATGCGGGAAAACAAAAACTCAATTCGTGAAGGCGTCCGCTGTTGCGCAAGGTGGGGATCTAGTTAGTTCACTGAACGCTGCCACTAGCAACATTAAATTACCTTGGGCTAAATTTCCGGGCGAATTACATTTGCCAGGCCATCAGTTTACTGGCCCTGGTACTAGACTAGATTTGCGTCTGAATCCCAACGAAACCCCCAAAGATTGGAGCAAGCCTATAAACAGGGTAGATAGTGCGGCATACGTTCATGACCTGGCATACAATCAACACACTGATACGGCTTCTAGGAATGTCGCTGATAGAGCAATGATAAACCAGTTGAATAATATACCAAATCCAAGCTTGCGGGAACGCGTAGAGAGGGCGATAGTAAAACCTATTTTATCCGCTAAAACGAGTCTCGGGCTAGGTTTAAAAAAAGCCCAGAATTACAGCAGGACCTGAAATGGACTAATCAATTAGCGAATGAATTACACAAACCAGTAGTGAGAAATTTTAGGACGAGGCGGGTCCGTGTTGGCGGGATTGACCAGATTTGGGCGGCTGATCTAATCGACATGCAGGCTTTCGCTAGAGATAATGATGGCGTGAAGTATCTATTGACCGTCATAGATGTATTTTCCAAGTACGGATGGATCGTTCCATTACTTGACAAGAGTGGGAAGTCTACAGCTGATGGGTTCGTGAAGATACTCAGAGGTGGTCGACAGCCGGTCAAAGTTTGGTGCGACAAAGGGAAAGAATTTTATAACAAAAACGTAAAGAATTTAGTTGAGCTGTATTCTACCGAGAACGAGAGCAAAAGTTGTATCGCAGAAAGATGGGTGCGTACGATGAAAGATAAAATGTTCAAGTACTTTACTGCTAATTCAACTAGAAGATATATCGATGTATTAGACGAAATGGTTAGTAATTATAATCAAACGAGACATTCTTCCATTAAAATGACCCCCGCGAAGGCTAGTATGAAAGTGAACGAAAAGACTGTATTTATGAATTTATACGGCGATGAGATTTCAGAGCCTATTACACCAAAGTTTTCAGTCGGCGATCGAGTCAGAATAACTAAGAAGAAGAGCATTTTTGACAAAGGATATATACCTAGATGGACAGAGGAGGTTTTTGTAGTATCTCAGCTTCAATATACAGATCCGCCAACTTACAAGATCACTGATTCTAATTCTGAGGAAATACAGGGGTCATTCTATGAGCAGGAGCTACAGAAAACAACTCAAGAAATATTTAGAATCGAAAAAGTGATTAGGAAGCGCGGGAAGAAATCACTCGTGAAGTGGTTGGGCTACCCAGACTCGTTCAACTCGTGGATCAATAACGAAGACTTGTTGACATTGTGATACGATTATAAACCAACGGTGTAAAATCGTTTGCGATATTGTAATCCCGTATCTACGTCGTAGTCCACTCACGCTCTTGCATCACACGGGCATGAGTCGCCATTGCGCCGACGACGAACGACGGTAATCGTGCCCGGCCCTTGTTGACGATCCGGCCGTGGATTCTTGCATGGGCATTCATCGTCGCAGCATTCGCGGATGTGGGCGTCAATTTTAGCAATGAACGCCGCTTTCCACCGTCTTGTAAAATATCCATCCCGGCCGCTCGGCTCGGCGATTTTTCGTAATTCAGTAACTTTTTTCGAGTAGTCCATTTTACATACGCCAGAGAAAATTTTTTTTTACTTTTTTTACTTTTTTACTTTTTTTACTTTTTTACGCCAGACATCGAATTTGAAAAAGTAAGGCTAGTATTGGTCAAACTGTGCGAGCTCTCAATTTTTAAGGCTGTACTGGTCAAATGGACGAAACTGAAGGCTGTACTGGTCAAGTAGGCGAAGGTCAAGGCTGTACTGGTCAAATGGGCGAAGGTCAAGGCTGTACTGGTCAAATGGACGAAACTCAAGGCTATATTGGTCAAATGAGTCAAATGCCTTCTTCCTGTTCTACTAATATTATTATTTCTCTCAAATTTACTCATCACATTAGCATCCGCTGCTACTGGGAATTCAATACCAGACCAATTGAGTTCCTCAGACTGTCTAATTAATTCTTTCGTAATTCTCTCCGGATGTTCTTCAACGGGGTTTACAGCTCTCGTTACGCTCCACTTGAAGCATTCAACATCTTTGTTCTTCATATTAATAATAGCCTTTTTATTCGCTAAATAATCTGGAAGTGGAATGTAGGAACTACCTTTCAATGGTTTATATACCACTGTATCGATATCCAACTTCAAAACGGTTTTGAATCTCCAATTACTCCCCCGCATCTGAAAACTCGCCATGCTCTCCTTAATTTTATCCGCTGCGTTGGTATATATTTCTCTCACATCGGTTGCTTCTAAAATAATATCACTCTTTGATTTGAAATTAGGCTCAGCCGTTACTACTTCGCCGGTTTTCATATCTACTTTCTCCATTACGCACATGAGATCGAGTTGAACTTTTACCCCCCGATTTTTCGCTAGCAGCCTAACTACCTGCGGTCTTACAGCCTTGAGAAAAGTTGCAACATCGATCCTGTTGTCGCCATCGATCGTGTATCTTTTTGTAAACCCTTTGATAGCCGTCGCAGTCTCTCGAAGTTTGAACTTATGAATGGGCGGTTTTATTTGCGGAGGTAACCGACTAATCTCGCTAGTCAGCCAATCCGAAAAAACTATTTTATTTTTCCCCGGATGCAAAAATTTCCAAGTAGAAGTCAAGAATGCCGTAAGTTCCGCTTTTGCTAATCTCGAGTAACCTCGCACACCTCTCTTTTTTGCAATTTCTCGCAATTCTCGCACAGTGGCGGGAGTATGCGCCGGTGTTTTGTTGACCTGGGCCCGAGCGCCTAGTCGATCTCCCTGCGATATGAACGCTATGAGTTCCGCTTTTCGCAAACTCGAGTATCCTCTTTGTCCTCTCTGTTTAGGAATTTGTCGTAATTCTTTCAGATTATACGATGAGTAGTCCATTTTATATTGGGATATCTTGTCTTTAGGTCGAGCCGTATATTCCATTTTTTCAGTCATTTTATATACGCCAGAGAAATTTTTTTTTTACTTTTTTACTTTTTTACGCCGGACGTCTAATTAAAAAAGTAAGGCTATATTGGTCAAACTGCGTGGGCACTCAATTTTTTAGGCTGGTATTGGTCAAATGGACGAAACTGAAGGCTGTACTGGTCAGATTGGACGAAAGTCAAGGCTATACTGGTCGAATGTCCGAGCTTGCTACATTCTGTTCTACTTGTATGCATGCATAATTGTATACTTGCATACACACTTACCTACATACTTACACACATGCATAACTACATGCGTACTTACATACATACATACGCACATGCGTACGTACATACATGCATAAATACATGTATACTTACACCATAATATACACGTGCATAAATACATGCATGCATACATCCGTACATACATACGCAGACATACTTAGATACATGTATACTTACATGCATAACTACATACTTACATGCACGCACATACATACTTACATACATGCATACTTACAAGCATGCATACTTACATACATACATACATACATACATACATACATACATACATACATACATACATACATATGCTGGACCTAAATGTAGACGACCGGGGGTAATGGCAGGGGGGTAATGTCCTACGGGGGGGTAATGGTCGGGGGGTAATGGCAGGGGGGTAATGGCAGGGGGGTAATGGGCCGGGGGGTAAAGTCCTAGACCCGTACGAGGCTAGGCGTAAACACATTTTCTTTACTGTGTTAACTTGATGAATGCCGGTTTTTTTCGCAAAAAATAGCCCTCTTTACATTTTCTTATGAATAATGGCAACAACGGACCGGATCATAATCAAATTTGTACCAGTATCTTTCATTTGACCTATGTATGCACTGACAAAATATTATAAAGAAACATGAAGCCAGTACTGAGACAACGCATTTTGAAAACGGTGAACGAACTTTCGTGTCACCCTATATAAGCGTACGGTATAATTATATTGAATGACCTTTCTATAGTGCCTGCTGTAGGCCTACTGGTGTTTAGTTTAAAAAAGACTGATCTCATCCTCAAGCGAAAACGAAACACCCCTTGACTGCCTGTTCCATTCCTAACAAATTGTCCTTCGCTCAATCGCTCTGCCTCGAGCGGGAAGCTTTTGTCCCTTGTGTTGGAAGTTGGCACCTCAACCTGCCAGCAAGGGCGTAACTTCCCCAAGATAGAGGTATTGACTATATTCCTCTGCTCACCACTAATCCTTTTTCCCTTCTCTCCCCCTTGTGCATTATATATATATATATATAATATATATATAATATATATATATAATATGGCCACTTTATATATATATATTATATATATATATATATATGCCACCATATCAAGCATATCATATCGGCTTTAGAAAATTTCATTCCACTGAATCTGTTTTAACACGCATATTAGTTGACATGTATGCTGCTGTTGACCAGGGGCATGTAACACTCCTTGCTTTATTTGATGTGAGTGCGGCCTTTGACACCGTCGACCATGACATTCTTCTAGAACGCCTTGAAACGTCGTTCGGTGTCATTGGCCGCCCACTGCTGTGGTTGCGGGCTTTTCTTTCTGGGCGCAGTCAGTCAGTGGTTTTTGGTTCTGCCCGATCTGACTGGTCCAGGGTCTCCTTTGGCCTTCTACAAGGTTCTATTTTAGGGCCTTTGCTTTATATTTTGTACACTTCTGACTTAAATAAGATCCTGTCTTCTGTGGGGGTTGCGGCACATCAATATGCTGATGACACTCAAGCATACGTCCAGGGGCCAGCTTTAGAGGCTATCTCACTAGTCGAGAAAATTCTCATGACCTCGGAAACGATTAGTGCCTGGATGTCGTCCAACCGCCTCAGGCTTAATCCTGGAAAAACACAGTTTATTTGGGTTGGAAGTCGCATGCAAGTTTCTAAAGTTGATATGCAAAATCTGCAACATTGCTTTCCTGGCATGACTTTTTCTACCACTGTGCGTGATTTGGGTGTGACCTTGGACCAGGAATTGACCCTTTCTGATCACGTGAGAAATGTATGTCGCACTTGCTTCTACCATCTTCGTCAGATTCGCTCGGTGCGTCGCTCTCTTACAACTAAAGCCGTCACTACTCTGATCCATGCATTTATTTGCACAAGAGTTGACTATGGCAGTGCCATTTATGCGGGCTTAACTCTTTCACGCATTAATAAGTTACAATCTGTCCTTAATGCTGCAGCTCGCCTGATTGGTGGCATTCCAAAGTTTGGGCATATATCAAGTTTTATACGGGAGGAACTGTACTGGTTGCCTATGCAAAAACGTATTGAGTTTAAGATTCTAATGCTCATGCGTAATTGCCTAGCAGGCCAAGCTTCGATCTATCTTATGGAACTTTGTGTGCCTGTGCTGTCCATTCCAGGCCGTAGATTCCTTCGCTCTGCAACGCATGGTGACCTGGTTGTTCCTAGGGCTCGATCTTCCACAGTGCTGCATAGAAGTTTTGCTATGGTCGGTCCGTCTTTCTGGAATAAGTTACCTATTAGTCTCCGTAAGGAACTTCTTTGTCTTTCTTTGCCCCTTTTCCGCAAGCGTTTGAAAACCATTCTCTTTGATTATGGTTTGGTGTCAGGTCGGGAGCGCCTCTGAGGAGTTCTCTTGAAGTGGCGCTATATAAATGTTCAATTACAATTACAATTACAATTACCATATCAAGTATCAACTTTGATGTGATGTTCTTCTTCTCTCCCTTCTCTCCCATTTTCTCTCTGTCCATTCTGCCTCTTCCTCTATCTCTCGCTGGCACCCGCTCTTGGCTGGCATGTGAGGGAATGTAATGTAATGTAAATCTTTGAGAATTTCTCAGTGCCCACAGAAGCCACGTCAGGGAGACAGCGTGGTGCTATGGTGGTTGTCGGTGATGGTGGTAGTTGGGTGATGGAACCTGATTGGAATCTGGATAGGATAGCTTGAAGAGTTTGGTTTTCAGTCGCCAATGGAAAGCAGTGGAGGTGAGTGCAAGCGAAGGAGAGGTTGCATTTGGATGTAAGATTGGGGAGATAGGAGGATGAGTGAACATGCGGAGGTATTTTGGGAGTCCGTTCCAAAGAGCTGGTGCAGCATAGACTAAGGAGCGGTTGCAGAATTTCAGAGAGGATGATACTGGAGACCGAGAGAGAGAAAGATATGATGATGAGCAAGTAGACCTGGGCGGTTGGATAGTGATTAGTTGACGAATGTAGGAGGGCTAAGAGGTTTGAAGAGCGTTAAGCGAAGAAGCTGATTTCTCAGTCAGAGTCAGACACCGTCTCTCCAGCCAGTGCCAATTAAATTTGCTTATATATCCTTGTGTGTGTGTTTGTGTGTGTGTGTGTGTGTGTGTGTGTGTGTGTGTGTGTGTGTGTGTGTGTGTGTGTGACTATTCGTGTTTCACCAGCTGGACCTGTTAGCAGTGATCGCAGCAGATCGCCTGAAACAACACAAGATCCGCTGTTAACTGGAACACAATACCAATTACTTGTCTAATTAGGCGACATGACTGAATGCATTTTGCCGTATCGGGGTCACAGTATGAATTTCAATATTACCACGAGAGAATTCCGTACCGAGGCCTATACATTATGCGTCCAAAGAAAGTTATAACAGGTCCAACTTGTAGAACACACCGATAATCACATTGAAAATTACGTTGTAATAATCATAACCAAATATTCTAAATTTATTCTGCAAATATGCGAAAAATCCAGGTGGCGCACTTGCGCCCCCTGGATTTTGTGGCACGCCGGCCATTGATGAGTGGTACCGAGGTGAACGAAATTTTTGAAGTATTTATGCTAAGAGTAGTGGGGTAAGGGACAGTTGTACTCCACCAATTAAAAAGTAATTAAAAACCCAATAAAAACCCATTAGCCACGCCCCACCCTGGTGTAGGAAGCCTCATTAATATTCATGACAATTAGCCAAGCGATCTAATTGATATTCATGAAGTGCAGTGACGTCATTATTCTCGAAAATTCGAGAGAATTCCAGAATTCCTATTGTTCTTTGTCCATCTGTCTGTCCGTCTGCCTGTCTGTCTGCATTCCTAGGTGCTTAAGAGCTCGTTAATGATGTACCCATGGGTAATGGCTTTACTACGCGCAACAACAATCTCTACGGCGGCACACACAATAATTGAGGGTCGGCGAAGTTTTGAAAAAGATGCTAGACACGTCAAAATTAAAAAGCTAGAAAAATATCAGATTTTCCACGTAGGAAAAAGTCAGATTTTACACCTAGAAAAACCTAGAAAAACCTAGCATTTCCAGAAATCCCATTTTTTCTCAGAAAATGCAAGTTTTTTCACTTTTTTATCGCTTAGTACACTCCCTTCCTCCACACATTCCTATGTGAGTGTATATTCTGAAGCTTAAAACGCAAAAATTGTCAAAAATTCGAACATGGAACATGTGTCAATTTTACTCTTACTTGCTCAAGTCTTACCTTACTGATCGCACTCAAATGGTCATTTGTGGAGACTCCAGAACTCCCTGGGTCTTTGTCGAATATGGTGTCCCTCAGGGTTCTGTACTGGGACCTTTACTTTATCTCTTGTGTACTGCTGACATTCCATCCATATTCTCTAAACACTTGGCAACTGGTCACCTCTATGCCGATGATGCGCAGGCACTTGTTCACGGTCCATCATCGTCTCAGGTTGTTCTTGCTGCCCGCATAGATGCTCTTTCTCAAGACTTGCATCTTTGGATGTCTTCCAATCGGCTGTCTCTGAATCCAAATAAGACGCAGCTCATCTGTTTCGTCTCTCGCCAACAGCTTCTTAAGCTTGATTTGCCTCTTCTTACAGAGAGATTTCCCTACTTTACTTTCCAATCAAGCGTTCGAGACCTTGGTGTAGTCCTGGACAGCATGCTTACCTTTGCTCTACACATTGCCAGTCTCACTCGCTCTTCCTACTTTCATCTAAGGCGGCTTAGGGCAATCCGTCGCGCTGTCTCCTCCTCTGTCTTTACTTCAATTGTTCATGCCTTCGTCTGTTCCCGAATCGACTATTGCAACTCGCTATTCGTTGGCCTTCCAAAAGTTCGTCTCTCCCCTCTTCAGTCTGTTCTAAACTCTGCGACCAGACTAATAGCCCGACTTCCTTGCTATTCACACATCTCTGCTTTTATGTTTGACCATCTTCATTGGCTTCTCCTTACTGCTCGGATACAACTCAAGGTTCTGACATTAATTTGCCGGTCCTATACTGGCCGGGCTCCCAAGTACCTTTGTGACCTCATCCATCTGCCGACCTCGGCCACTTCTCTTTGCCCGCTACGCTCCTTTGATCGGCATGATCTCTTCGTCCCAGCGAGCTAGGACTGCCTTAGCTAAATTGCGTGCCTTTGCTCTCATTGGCCCGGCATTGTGGAACCAGCTTCCTCCTTCAACGCGTTCCTCCATATTAACTGGTGGGCCAAATGCCTCTTTTCGATGTCTCAAGACTATTTTTTTTCTCTTGGTCTAACATACGGGGAGCGCCTCTGATTGGTGTGCACTGTGAGAGGCGCTTTATAAATTTATAGATACAATACAATACAATACCCATCCTCCATTTCTCATTCCATTGAATCTTGCATTGCAGTGTATTTTCAAACATTGAAACGCTATGTATTGTTGAAAATATGAACAATGCAACTATTATGGCACAATTTTATTCGTCAATACCCCATCCTCCGTCCCTTCATTTCTCATTCCATCGGATTCTGCATTTCGCAGAAAACTCAATATTTTTCACTTTTAGCGTTTAATGCAGAGC
Organism: Lumbricus rubellus; assembly: GCA_945859605.1. Taxonomy (NCBI): domain Eukaryota; kingdom Metazoa; phylum Annelida; class Clitellata; order Crassiclitellata; family Lumbricidae; genus Lumbricus; species Lumbricus rubellus. Next base: position 16,784,452 of record OX243820.1, on the reverse strand, counting down.
ATGTACCACAACCAAACCTTTAATTAAATGTGCACAAAGCGGCTGCTTGTTACATGGCACCACTTGTTGTAGTTGCTTTATTAAATCTTCATAGTAGGACTTAGTTGTGTTTTCAAACTCATGCATTTAGATTCCATTTTCATGCACACATAGAAATAATTTCAACACTTCTCAATTTCCAGAACCTTTATTCTTATACTCTGCAGATGAAATTATGAACCCAAATAGTCACTTAAGCCAGTATCAGAAGTTAACACATTTTCTACAGCATTAATATTTCTACCTTTAGCTCTATGCAAGGAATACAAAATACAGTAATGACTGCAAAATCGGCTAACTATGCTTTGTAATAATTATGCGATCTGGGGAAATGGGGCTTATGTTGACCGGTAGCATTTTGAGATAATGGCCGATTTGTGTGAACTGGGTGTCAGAGGTCAGTTTTTACTTTTTTGCATTTTCATATAGTACACTGTATTATGTAATTATTCGCCAAGTATCAAAGCTAAAATCCGTCTGCAAATATTTTCAGCTAATTTTATTTGTCAATGTTGTATTTTTTCAAAGTGTCAAAATCGGACTTTGTAGTGCATATTCAAATCATTGCCGTCGGTCATTATAACCTTTCACCCCTATTGAACTTGGTATCTTCTGAAAGCTGAGACTCTGGGCTAACAAATGGTGGTCAAATAAATTATGCTAATATTTTCCGGCCATGATAATAAGCAGATCATAGAGGCAGCCTTAGTAAACAAACGAAACTAGGGTGATCACCTTTACCTCGCGTTTCCCGAAAACTGCATTATTACAGTTTCGGACACTAAAATATTCACAACTCGGTCAAATATCAAGATATTTGATCCAAATAGGGCTTGTTTTAAAGGGAAACGTCTACTGTTTAATATGGTATAAAAATGTCATTTTCGACATTAACGACATAAGCCTCCTTTTGACAGATCGCGTCACAATTGTCTGTCTGTAAAAATGCATCGTGTACAATGTGTATGTAAAAATGTTCTGAAAGGTGCTTCGGGTGGTGCACTGAAAGAGTCAAAGTATTCTGGGAAGAACAATACTTTTAGAAGAACAGTAGTATTTTTGTTTTGAGAAGGTCATTCAATATCTGTTTGTCTGCTGTGTACTGTAACAGTTGTGGCATGTAAATAATTAATTAATGCTGAACATCACTTCTTTGTTACTTGGGAACTCTAATGAAAAACCGACCTGGGTCAACTCTCAGGACTAATTTTACCAGCCAGAGAAAACACCTTTTTGGCAGAACAGTCATTGTTTTGGTCAGAAAAAGTGATGAATTGAAAGTGATGATCAGACTTATACGAGTTAAGTCTGATATCATCATGAAAGAAAATCTTATTCCGATGTTGAGTGAAGTCTTTGTCAAGTTTTGTAATGGTTTAGGTGATCCAAAAATCAAAGCAATAATAAGGAGTAACATTGCCCTTGCATGCAACATGACCATGAGACTTAGTACTTGACGAAGTAAGAAAGTGCACCACAGGGTTAAACTAACCTTTTAACCTGCTTATCTATAAATTTAAGCGACTGTAGCCCAATTCATGCTGACAGAGAAGATTTAAGTTTATTGCATCGAGGGAGAAATATTCTTCTGGAACAGGTCCACCGGTCTGTTTAAAAATAAAGTCTACAGGGGAAACTTTTAGGGGGAGACTCTGTCACACAACACCTACCACCACAGGTGCAGGCTGAAGATAACTTTGCACATACATCGTGGTGCGACTAACCTAGGATGATTGTGTGCAGGTAACTGCAACGACGTGTTTGCGGAAGTGCAGGGAATGTCTACAGGTGACATCATGACTAACTTTAAAATATCCAAAACCTTAATTTGTAAAGTTAATCCCGTTGAAAATGGAATCACTAAATGACTTTGAACTTATTAGAGACAAAATAACAAGAAATCGCTCGCAAAGTCACAAAACTCTACATACCGGTAACTCGTCATTGTAACACAGGGTGGTGTTTACACCAAACCTGAAGTAAATAGAAAATGTGGGGAGAAATAATCATGTTAGAAACTTCAAATACAGTGCGTTATGTATTTTGATCATCTTTTAAGAAAGCATTAGGCTATTAGCATGTATTCTAAACCTTTATCTTCTTCTTCTTTGGTTCTCTGCCGTCAGGCAGGTTCATATGTCCAATGACGCCACGCATATCTGTTCTGTGCATCCATCTATATAAGCATGTAAATTTAAACTGTGCTTGGTGTTAAGTTTTTGCCTTTTAGCAAGCAGACTTTTTATTTCTGATCTTGATTGCAACTGTGTATATGCTTTAAATTTAGCTGTGGATACTTTCAAGTGGACTTCATGAACTTTCATTTTAACTTTGTTATGTATACTTATAGCCGTTCAAATGCCTTGATTTGGAAACCTTATTCAGCTTCGATCCCAGTTGTACAGGGGTGGCCTGTTTATAACACCTCAACAAATGCTCTCAGGTAAGCTGACTACTAGTGACTAGTGACTAGGTTTTAATGACCTAAAGATACATAGGGATTATATGGATAACTCTTTGTGTCACCAATAGATGATTGTAAAGCATTTGTACAAATATTTTGTCTACAGACCCATACATCCATGCAGACATGCCCTTCCCTGGTCAACATACCAGAGAGAATCAAGTAGCAAGATGGATAGATTCAAAGCAGAGACTGATATGCAGATTGATGAATGCATGTGAGGTTGCCAATGGCAAAGTACCAATATAGAGTGACAGCTCTGGCACTTTGCATGGGTCAAAACTAGACATTTGAGCACATGGAAATGTTGTTTGTGATCTTCTACCCTTTATTATGGATAAACTCCATAGATATAAATAATTAAGGAAGTTTTTTATGACCAACTGCTTATACCGCACTTTTTTCACATGACATTTAACACATTGGTCGCCAGCAACAAGATATCTCTTAGTTAAAATGTCTTCCGTACACGGCTACACACCAGCTACGAGATAATTTGTCGTGAAATGCATAGCTGCAAAAAGCACAAACATTGACACATGACCAATAATTTGCTGGGTGAATATTTCCCAGAAAACTCTAGTTACCCCAGAGGGATTGGATCTGGGTGAAAGGGTGGGGACGGGTTGGAGATGGAACAGCGATGGAACAGCGATGGGGTGGAATGGGGCAAAATTGGAGGGAGGAATATGGCGAAAGACTGAAATTTACCCCAGAGGTGTGGGACGGGTGGGCTAGGTAGAGTAGGTAAAGGTAAGGGTGGGGTGGGGGATGGGGTGGAGTGGGGTGGGACGATGTAGAAGGGAGGAACAGGGCGAAAGCCAAAATTTATTCCAGAGGGGTTGGGCGGTGTGGAGCAGGGTGGGGGATGAGGTGGGGATTGGTGGAATGCTGCCGGGGTGGGTGCATCCAAGAAGAAAACAAAGTGAAACATTATTTCTTTCGTGAATTTTATCTAGCTTGATCCTGCCCTGCCATCTACATTCTACAATCTTCAGGTATGAATTTTTTGCTTGAGCCGTAATTTAGCACTGTCGCTGACTATTGTTGCTACCCCATGGACTGACGTCGACTACCAATGAATTTCTTTTCCTCTGTTAACCCTTTGCGTGCCAGAGGTGCAGAATTGCGACATTTATAACAATGCGGTCCGTGCCAGAGGTGCAGAATTGCGACATTAGAGGTGTGTCCACTAAAGCCGATGCCAATTGAAAACTAGTTGTCTCTCAATGTAAACAAGGGCATCCTTAATTAGGGCAATAACAAGGCTAAAAGTTTCCCATGGACAATGTTGATATAAGGTCGACGGTTAGGGGGGTAATTGACCCAAAAGTGGGGGGATTTTCTCACGGTCATTCGCGGTAATATTGACTCAAAGCTGACAGCCGTATTCATTGTATTGACAATATGTAGGCAAAATATACAGTACCATTGTGCAAGTAACCATTCTTAGCAACTAGCCTAAAGGTCACTCAGACTTCTTAGCAACCTGCATACTTGACAACCAACCTTTGTAGCATTCAACTTCCTTAGCAACCAGCCTCCTTAGCAACCAATCTTTGTAGTGCAAGTAGACTGCACATCAGGCACAGCCACGTTTGCAGTTTTTGCATGAAATTCGAAGTTTGACAATCTCGTTAGTAGCAAGCATAATGTAGCAACTGCTATGCTTAGCAACAGCTCATCTAAGCAACGAATCTCCTTAGCAACGAATCTCCTTAGCATCAAGTATATTACAAAAGTCTATCATCGGCAAAAACCTTCAAGGTGAACCTCGATCTCTTTAGCGCCTCTATAGATTCCTTAGCATAGCAACTGCATCTCTTAGGAGCCGATTTAATTAGCAACCATTCTCCTTAGCAACCATTCGCCTTAGTAACCATTCCATTAGCTGTCATTCACCCTAGCAAACATTCTCATTAGAATACCTTAGCAAAATCACCTTATTTAGCAACGGCCTTAACTAGCAACAGAGTGACTTGGCAACCATTTTCCTTAGCAACCGCCGTCCTTAGCAACCATTTTCCATAGCAACCGACCTTCCTTAGCAACCGCTATATAAATACTCCATAGCAACCGCCCTTTCTTAGCAACCGCCGTCCTAAAAATCCATTCTCCATAGCAACCGCTGATTTTAGCATCCATTTTCCATAGCAACCATTCTTCTTAGCAACCGCGGTCCTTAGCAACCATTCTCCATAGCCACCGCTGTTTTATAGCATCCATCTTCCATAACAACCATTCTCCATAGCAACCGCTGATTTTTAGCACCCATTGTCCATAGCTACCATTCTCCTTAGCAACCACGGTCCTTAGCAACCATTCTCCATAGCAACCGCTGTTTTATAGCATCCATTTTCCATAACAACCATTCTCCATAGCAACCGCTGATTTTTAGCATCCATTTTCCATAGCTGCCATTCTCCTTAGCAACCGCGGTACTTAGCAACCATTCTCCATAGCAACCACTGTTTTTTAGCATCCATTTTTCATAACCACCATTCTCCATATCAACCGCCCTTCCTTAGCAACCGCCGTCCTTAGCAACCATTCTCCATAGCAACCGCTGATTTTAGCATCCATTTTCCATAGCAACCATTCTTCTTAGCAACCACGGTCCTTAGCAACCATTCTCCATAGAAACACCTAACAATTCTCTATTTTTCAAAAATCTGAATCCCTAACTGTACTTCCTCTGGTGATTGACAAACATGTCTCTGATTGATTTACACTTCATAGTGGAAGAATTTTAGGAAAATCGACTCAACAAATTATCACTACGTAGAGACTTGGCAGAGTTGTTAAGTACACCCCAGTGATGAAAATACCAAAAGTCCCCATAAATCCGAGCTGTGCTCGAGCCGCCATCTTGGAAAATGGCGGCCTATTTTCTAATGTTTGGTAATAACTCAAGAACCGTCGCTGCTACTAAGAAATATACAATGACAAAAATGATCCTCGTTTAAAGGCCATCAAGTTTGGTGTATAACATTTGTTTCTAGGATTACAAATAAAAATGTTACATATGATAAAGTAGTCATCATTATGTATATCAATGCGACATACTAAGTTTTATGGCGGGAAGAATATATGGAAATACTGTGCTGCAAATGATGATTGAAGATCAACCTAATCCTAGCCGTAACATTTTTATTTTTGATCCTAGAAACAAATGTTGTACACCAAACTTCTTTGCCTTGTAATGAGGATCATTTTTGCTCTTTTATATTTCTTTGTAGCTGTGACGGTTCTGGAGTTATTGGCACAAAACTGAATTTAGGCCGCCATTTTCCAAGATGGCGGCTCGAGCACAGCTCGGATTTATGGGGACTTTTGGTATTTTCATCACTGGGGTGTACTTAACAACTCTGCCAAGTCTCTACGTAGTGATAATTTGTTGAGTCGATTGATGATTTTTTAGCTAAAATTCTTCTACTATTCATTGGACCAGTATGAGAATGGTAGAAAAGTAACTGGGGAACAGGAGTTGATTTATGTGGAGTTGGGGTGTGCAATGAAAATTTAACTTTGGGCCCCCAACCCGCATCAATTCTCACCTTGCATTGAGCAAAGTCACCCCAGAAAGTGTAGTACCAAAAAGGTGAAAGAGCAGGAAATGAGTACCTCTCCTTCTTTAACCCTTTAATGACCAGCATGTACTAAATGCATGGAAAACATATGTAGCCGGTTGTTAAAGGGTTAAAACTTTACTTTACCTACTAAGGTGTCAGTTGCTACTCTTGCTTGGCATTATTGGACATAAATTATATATTGATATTTTACTTAAGAAAATGTTATGTTATGTTAAATTCAGCATGTAAAGACTAATGTGGTTTTTGTTACAGGTGGTTTTGCTATAGAAAATCTCCATGCTCTCATGTGACACCTTACTTTCCAAAACCACCGGATCTCTATTTTCTGATTGAATTTTCAAATGTGTGAGTTCTTTTAATTGAGTTTTCAAACCATAAATGTTTTTACCAATTAAATTTACCATAACAAGTGTAACTTGTGAGTGTTAACATAGTAGCAGTCAGTCAATGGATTCATCTCTCTTAGAGTTTTTAAAGTCTTAACAAATGATTCTATCTCATTAGAACACACAAGGCCGTAGCCAGGATTTTATTTCGGGGGGTGGGGTGTTTTCAGTGGCGGCCAGGAAATCTTCTTTTTCGCCGTAAAAATTTCTGATGACCTTTTTTTTTAGGCGTAAAAAAATTGTTGTGTTTCCGGTAACCCGACCAACCCATTTTTACGGCCGCGACTCAAATATTTTTTAAAAATAATTTATTTTAAAAAAATTCAAAATTTTTTTTAAATTAATTTTTTTCCCAAAAATATTTTTTAACATTTGTATTGACATAACATAAGAGACGTCAACAAAATGAAATTAATAGGACTGTTTCTAGAGCAGTTTTAGGTGCAGACAGTCGGGAAATAGGCAGTTTATACTTGCTTAGAACACGTACTTTGTTTCAGCGTGTAAAAAAGACTAGTGGGGTATACTTTTTCGGATAGTCACTGCATAAAAATATTTTACCAAAATAAAAGTATTTTCCGACCTACCTACCCAATTTTGTTTAGTTCTGTTACCGGAAACACAACATTTTTTTTAGGCCTTAGTCATCCGGTCGAAATCTTTGAAATATTCGCCGTCAAATTTATATTACTTCATTTCAGGGGGTGTTTTCATGGCTTTTTCATGGTTTTTTGCATCATGAACTAGAAAATGCAATAGATTTTTTTCTGCATTTTCAATTTCGGGGGGTGTTCAAACACCCCAAACACCCCTCTGTCTACGGCCTTGAGAACACATTTCTTAAGCCTTTGTCTTGCTTTCGATGTCAAGACTTGGAAGATCTATGCATTTTCCAACATCATGCTCGGAATTTCACTGGTTTTTAAACTGAAATTAGTGAATTGTGCATCTGAAAACCAGAATGAATTTCATTATCTTCAGCTGTAAAACAGTTTGGCAACCATGGTGTGGCGGTGGCATTGCATTTTCCGATTGAGTCGTCTTTATCTGGATTTAAATGCCTCCAGACCAGAGAAGGTGCATTCCGCACATAGTCAGGAAGATCGTTCCATGAAGTGGGTCCCGACACAGAGAAAGAGCTTTCTCCAGACCTCGCGGTTGACCGTGGGACTTGTAGCAGGCCTCTCGATAAGGATCTTAGCCTATTGTCTGCAACTTGTAATTCTGTCCTTATTGACCTGCCTAAGGTTCGTCTTGCGCCTCTGCAATCTGTACTCAATGCTGCTGCCAGGCTCATTGCCCATCTTCCTCGATTCTCCCACATTTCTACATTCATGACTGAACAACTTCAATTTGAGACTTAAGGACCAGATTTAAAGTCCTGATTCTGGTCCTTAAGTCTCAAATTGGTCTTGCTTCAAAGTATCTGTGCGATCAGATACTTCGCCCCCCTTTCTGCCACCTCGTTGCGTCCTCCGTCCTCTGATCGGCTTGACCTCTTTGACCCCCGAGTCAGGATCGCCATGGCTCAATCTAGATCATTTGCCTGCATTGGTCCCTTCCTATGGAATCGGCTTCCCCCATCAGTTCGCTCTACCATCCTTTCTGGTAGTGTATCCTCATCTTTCTCTCATCTAAAAATTTGCCTTTTTTCTTGGGGTTGAACACACTGGGAGTGCTTCTGAAAGGCTCTTGCTGCAAGAAGCGCTTTATAAATGGTCAGATAAGATAAGATAAGAACTCGAATGCAGAAATCAGCGATGTATTCAGGCATGAGGTTATGTTGTGATTTGTATATAATTAGGCACAGCTTGTAGGTAATTCGCTGGGGGACTCGCAGGTTGTTACGCAAGAAATCGGAATGCATGCAGCGGAATTGAGCACTGACTGGATTCGCTCCAGCTGGCAAGCCGGAAGACCCGCCAGTACACTGTTGCAATAGTCAACCCTGGAGACAATGAAGCTGTTGACTAAGATGACGGCGATGCAGTGGTCCAGAACTGGGGAACAAGTGCCGGTTGGAAAGTCCTCGATTGCATTTAGTGAGAATTGTACAGGGGTGTGGGCAGAAAATGCAGTATTCAGTATTAATGAACCACTTAGCACTATCGTGAATATGGGCCATCTCACAGGTAAAAGACAGAGATAGTAGTTTATTTTTGTGCTGAATTAAACTAAAAAATATTATCTTGACAGTTTTGGGACTGTTTTAATGTGAACTGACAGCCACAAACTGCCATAGTTAAATTTATCATCATCGTAATCATCTTGAGTTCTGTCGTCTGGCGGAAATTATGGATGAACGATCACCACTGTCCTCGCTCATTCATTAACACATTGGCCACCTACACGCCATGTTAAATGACTGGCTGTACTACGAGTTAACTCGTAGTAGCGGTCAATGTGTTAAGTCCAGTGCTCCCTCAGTGTTAGTTCAAGTGATGTAAACTATTGTAATGAATTTTTCCTGTGAAGTCTTGAAATTCACGTTGTTGTTAAACTCTACCCAGAATGACTTTAATTGGCATGACTGTTTCAGTAAGGAATATGTCTTCTTTTAGTTTTATTAATTCATCTGACACTCGGTGTAATTACACCATGAATTTTTGGATCCATTTGCATGGACTTCCACTCGATACACTCTATCAAAGGTTGCCTGTAGTTGTGGTAAGTAACTGATGTTCATTACTGAATTATATCTTGGCAGCTTTGTCTCTTATACAACCAATTTTTCAGAAAAATTTATATGACATGGCTTTCACCCATTTTTCATCATCATTGTTATTTTTTTTGTTTTTCATTCATATGAGTGTAGTGAAACTGTAACAATCCCCTTTTTAATTAAGTTTAATGGTATAAAAAAGTCGGTGGCGTCGGCAACACCATCAAAATATCGGCGCGCGGCGTTGTGGTGCAAAAGAAGATACTGTCCCAAGATCGGTCCAAGGTCATTTGGAAAGGCTTGTATGGTCCTCAAAGGTCAGAGGGACGAAGGTCTTCTGAACCTGAAGAAAGATAATGAAGTAGGAGCAAAAAATTTACAGAGGCAGCGTGGTGAGAAATAGAAATTGAAATTAAATATGCATAAAATAAAAAAACCTTTTACTGTGAAATAAAATTTCTGATGCTAGACTGATGAACAAAGTATGAGCTAACCTTCAAAAGGTTCAGTTTTTAGATGCCGACCTGGCAGGTACAGTTCTAAACCTACATGTGGGCTCAAGATGCATCATAAGATTATAGCCCTGACCTATTATTCATTAGCTGCATTGTCCATCCAAAAGATTGAAACAGCCATGTAAATGTTTGCGACCAAAATGCATTAGTCATAGGGTATACGGCAATAGCAATGCATATCACAACTTGCTTTTGCTATGCGAGGTCCATGGGCTTAGGCACGGAGGTCTCAATGCAAATGTCCCCGGCTTTTGGTATATATACTACAAACCCTGACAAGGGCAAGGGCTTCTATACAATAGCTCTATTTTATATAAATGTCTTTGGCCATGGTGTAAAGCTTGAAAACCTAAATGTGTTTGGGAGGTAACCTGATGAGGGCCTGCATCCTGATTCTGACGCTGGTATACAGTGCAAGGAGGAGTTGTGGGGGAAGGCGGAGCACCATGCGATGGGCAGAGACGAGTGGTGGGGATGCGTTGTCTGATGTGCAGGCTGGTGACACGAAAAGGATTATCCCCCTGAAAGCTATCCGGGGGGATGAATTAATCTATCCCCCCTGGATGGAATTAACCGGTCTAGACTATCTGGGGGATAAAACATTCTATCCCATTTTTTGAAAAATGTGTATAATTAAAAAATTTATAATCTACTCAAAATTTAAAGTGACTCTAAATGTTTTAAGTGACCTAAGCAATGCTCAGAGAAAGGCAACACGAATTTGTTTAGTGTCTCCAAGTGTTTTTAAGTGTTTTAAATGTTTTAAGTGCTATAAAACCAAAGCAAAACAAATTATTTTGTAGGAATAAACTTACCTGTTAGTGTCATTGTTCAAAACAAAGCAAATGAAAATTAATTTGCAAAAATAAATGCAAGCGGAAGTGTTTTTTTCCGACTTTTCTTCATTTGGGGATACTATTAAAACGGGGGATACTCTATTTCGTGACACCGGCATGGGAAGGACTTAGTACTGCATTACGTGTAAAGTGCTGGGAAGGAGATTACAATCATACAGGGTGTACGCATATGTATATATATACAACGTGGACTTGTATTGTGAGACATAATGTCAAGAAATCTCAAGCAGTGGCATTCATCAAGCATCATTACATGTATGTTGTTGGTGAGTGCCGAGGGATATATATATTTGGTCTTGTTAAGCCTGTATGTATATCAGATAACCTGTGTGGTTGAGCGACTGGTTGAGTCTGGCTGTTTGTCTAATGTGTAATTCTGTTCATCTAAGTGTCTTCAGACTTCACATGTTAAGTACCGAACACAACTTTTTCGGTACTTAACATTTGAATTCTCTGATGCAAATGACGTAATTGTGACGTCAATATTCATGCCAGAAACTTCATATTTGAATCAAAGTAAGATACTTATCTCAGGATAAAAACAGTTTTAAAATTTAGAAAATCGATTAAGATTTGCCTGTTTTATTCACATTATAAAAAGGGGTCCCGATTTATGGGGACACAGTGTATATATCAGACAGAGACAGAGACAAAGAGAGCTTTATGGAAATAATGCAGACATGAAAAATACAACAAAAAGAAATAAATTAATCAGGGTGGCATCAGCGGTGCTTTGACGAATTGCCAACGGCAGCGCGCCGATCAACAAAAATCGGCGACGGTGGTGCTAAAAAAATGTCGGCACGGCCAGCGCTGAGCTCTGGTTCCAGTACCTAAGCATGAGAGTCTTCACATGACTGACCCAAATTATTTGAGACCGATAGCAAATGTAGCATTTCTGTCTTGTTTATGGAAAAGGTTGTAGCTGCTCAACTTGCCCATGCATGATAGCAATAACCTCCTGCCAACATTCCAATCAGGTTTTCGGAAAGGTGACTATACGGAGACCTTACTTGTACGCCTTCTTTCAGACATTTATGGGGTTATTGACAAGTCTTAGTCTACCCTCTTAGCACTGTTTGATAGTAAGTGCTGCCTTTGTACAGTGGAGCATGACATTTTCCTGAAGCAGCTTTTACGTCCTTAGGCCTATGGAAACTTTCTTGCTTGGCTTAGCCTACCTCTTATCTCGAGGACTGTTCTTGCATTGTGACCCATTCCACTGGGCTTAGGCTAACTGCCTAGCATCTGCAGCTGCTACTTTGGTCTGTGCAATAAGTCGGTCCATGTAGACCAGGGGTGTCAAACCTTTTTGAGTGGCGGGCCAGAATGAACATCTTCCAACAAGTGGCGGGCCAGGGTGTAAAACTCCTGAGCAAAATTGGGTAGGCCTATAGTGATCTGAGAGGGAGCTCCAGGCTTGGTCAGCCAATTCCCAGAAAGTTTTTGTATTTACTAAGTAAATCTCAAATGGTGCAATTTTTAGCATACAAAACAGCCAAATGGGGAGGCTTATGAAATCTTAATTTTGATTTTCATTATCAGTCGTGGACATGACATAGAACTCGTAAAGCTTTTGGCCTAAACCTACGGTCATTAAATATAGGCATTGTCATAAAATAAATGGCTCACAGTCTACCGGTAAGCTCGCAATAAAAAATTATCACCTTAAGTATAAGTCTTGTAGGCCTAGTCCTTCACAACGCTAACGTTTTCCTGACAAACTAAACATAGGCCTACTGGATAACTGTTGTATTCAACAAAGAAATACATGTCCATGGATCCAAATATCGCGAAAAGGTCTTGATTCAATGTCCACTTTCGTTTCTTATTAAATTGTGACAACATTTTAAATATTATAAGTGTTTCGTAACTTTCATAATTTTGGTAACAGACAACCAACCGGAAACCACAGATAGCCTACACACTTTACACAGTCTACAAAGAGCTGTATGAGTGTGCGTCTGAGCAAAAGTGACGTCAGTAAGAAAAAAAAAACTTCCATGTATTTGGCGCTGACTGTAAAATAGCCTATTTATAATTTTGAACGTTCATCCTCTAATTTTGTAATCTTTAGGAAAGGCTCCGCGGGCCAGAAAAAAATCATCGGCGGGCCAGAAATGGCCCGCGGGCCAGCTCTTTGACACCCCTGATGTAGACCTTAAAGGTTTAGAGACCTTAGAGTTACCCGGGGTCACTGCCTGGCATCTGCAGCTGCTACTGTGGTCCATGCAATAAACCGGTCCAGGCAGACCAGGCTTGGATGTCTTCCAACTGCCTACGACTAAACCCCAAGGCCCAACAAGACCAAATATATACAGGGTGGTCCAAAATAAACCGCACAGTGACAGTTTTCTTGATATAATGTATAACAATTCAATGTTTAGCCTAATGCCATTTTTCTTACTTATTTATATTTTCTCTGACGTCATTATTGACTTCATCATTGTTTATCATAGTTTATGGTAAAGAAGTTGTTGTTTATAAGAGATTGTGATCATGGGACGCTTAACTGAGAATGACCGTTGTCTAATTTGGAATCTACATTTCTTTCATTCTACTGACATGTAGCCCCCAAACAGCCCGGACTTGAATCCAGTAGACTACGCTGTTTGGGGCGCCCTTCAACAGATGGTATACCGTCGTAGACGTTTCACCACAGTGGATCAGCTGAAAGAAACAATCGTCACAGAGTGGACCAAGCTGTCACAGCGTTTCATTGACCGCGCAATTGATCAATGGCGTCGTCGGCTTCAATGCGTGGTCGAGCAGCAAGGAGGACACATTGAATATTTTATGTAACGAAATCCATCCATGTAATGTTAGAGTAAAAATATTTGCTGTGTTTTTGTGAGTTTTCACGGTTATATTTAAATTGGTCTGAATAAAGTACTATCAATTTATCATTGTGCGGTTTATTTTGGACCACCCTGTATATATCCCTCGGCACTCACCAACAAACCTGCTATTCGCTCGTGCTAGCGGCAGAAGCCAGAAAGGCGGAAAGTGCCAGCGTTGATGCACAACGAACTCCCAGGCCACCATCTCTGACATGCCAAGAAGCGTGGAGCCAGCGGTCCTCGTCAAGGTCCACATTTAAGATGATTGATAGACCTTCTCTCTCAGTAAAAGGTTGAACGGAGCCAAGCCAGGGCAATCAGCGCAGACAGCTGTATGCATGATGTAAAGCAGTTTCGGAACGCTTAAGCTGTTTTTGAGCAGAACCAGAGCGTTGTGTGCATAGAGGATGGATAGTCTTGTGATTGCCCTTTCAATTGTAATTGTAATTGTAATCGAACATTTTTATAGCGCCGCTCACAGATTCAGTAGCGCTCCCGACCCTAGTTAGCACTTCCTCTAACAAATAGTATAGTCTTCAGACGTTTCCTGAACAGAGGGAGAGAGAGACTGAGAAGCTCAAGACGCAGCTTGTGCGGAAGACGGTTCCAGCAAGATGGGCCAACATAGGCAAAGCTTCTGGATTGGGCAGTAGCACCACGCATGCGAGGAACCACAAGGAGGCCATTAGCTGCTGAACGAAGAGCAGAGCGACCAGGGAGAGAGGATACCAGGTTACAGAAAGCACAGAGGTAGGAGGGAGCTACCCCAAGAAGAGAATTGCGCATAAGTGTCAAGATCGTTGGCCTTTGATCCGACGACCTTCTCCACAGCTGGACCTGGCAACAGGGGTGCACTCAGCAAGTTCATCTTCTCTAAGGCCATGTTTGTAAAGCTTTCAAACATCTGGTCATCGAGAAGGGTCTTGGAGTTGTGGCAGATGATTATTGTTATTATTATTGTTATTATTATACACACACATTTATTCACTTAAACAAACATTACAAACATAACACATCAATTTCAATGAGGGCAACCGCCCTCATCCATGTCCATTAGGGGCTTAATAAAAGAACCTGAAAAAGCCACAGCGTTAAATCGTTGTAATGTATAGTTATGGAAATGCTTTGGAATAAAAGCTTGATTCCTGGGGTTCTCCGGTAGCTTCTGTACGACGACAACCCAAATCTGAGATAAAGTCTAGGCCCTTGTTGTTGATCGGACCTAGGGTTTCCAAAGCAACCAAGATGAAAACATGAGCGTCAAGGAGGGCGCTTATTTCTGGTTCTTTCTGTCCTCCGCAAGGCTAGCCGCTGCACCGTCTCAAGTGGCTGAAGCAGAAAGGTAAGACGATGCAAGTGTATCCACCACTTTGGCATCCCACTCCAAACCTTTGTCGGCTTTCCATGGGATGAGGGTGATTCCATCCGGTCTCTTGCCGTCCGATCTTACCAGGCCCTTAGGTTCCTTGGCTGCTGGGTATCCAGCTTTGATCAGAGCATGGTAGATCAAGTCGTTTAGTGTACCATGGCGAGCCATGCAACCAAAACCCAACGAGCAAGATAAACCATGCTCGCCTCTTGCAGTGACAAGTGAGCCACAAGTGCATGTGTGGGGTTCGCAAATGTTAGCTCCCAAACGCAAACCAACTGCAACCCTCATAGCCTCATCACTTAATCTCAAACTGCAATCTTGACGTGATCGGCAAGGCGTGCAGCCAGTCTCCGGCATGCTTAGTCGTGATTGCCTTCCAACGGGCCTGGTCACATTTATCTGTGAGTGGGTTGGATATCTCCGAGAATATTTTATGCAGTAACGGCTTGTCCCACTGAGATTGCATGTGAGTTGGGAAATCCTCTGTGATATTGATCCCTAGTTCCTCCTGCCACATCGCCATCAGCTTCTCCACCTGTGAGTCCGGCTGATAAACAAGCTCTCCGAGATTGTCAGACTGGAGTACGAGGGTGCCCGTGGCAGATGCCAAAAAGGCAGGAAGCGCCAGCGATGACACCCTACGTATCCCTAGTCCTCCCATGCTGATGGGGAGTGTGGACTGAAGCCATTGTGAATTTGACAAGTTAATGTTCAAAATGTCTTCAAGGCCCTTTCGAAGACACTGGTCGTACTCAAGCAAAGCAGGATGATCCACACACGACGCACTACGCAGTAGTGTGGTCCAAACAAATAAAATTCAAGCTAGAATCCAAGACTAAGTGACAGTTTGTTAGACTTGTTACAAGTATTATTGAGACCAAATTTCAGCCCCAGATTCGGACTAGAAGGCGGTGCTCAATGACACTCAAATATTACCATGTAGTAGTATTAGCTAGAAATCTTGATACCTTTCTTTTTTGGCCAAAAACTCAACATTTGTCATGTAGATGAGCTTGAAATAGTGTCTGTTGTGTTATCATACTTACCAGAATCAAGACTACACAGTTGTTAAGCCATTAAGTGACAGGTGCATTTATGGAAATGAGACTTCTGGTGATTTTATCATGAAGGATTGATTTTTTTTGTGCCAATTTCTGCAGCACTTGTGTGCACTCCTTCTGTCCTGCCACTTTCACGGAGTACCATTAATAAGGAATGTTTAAGAAGACCAGGATGGAACATGCCAAAGTTGAAAGATCTGAATTTGTACCACCAGATTATCCAGTGGTAGTACAATGGATGGGAAAATCCATCCTGAGATCTTCAGAGCAGGAAATGTCAACCGCCTGCCAGTGCTGGTTTCAGGTGATGGTGAGCATAAACTCTTTGGTGTGCCCAAATTAGCTTCAGGGGCAGGTTACAATTCAAATCCAAGGCCATTCTTTATTTTCTGGAGTTATAGAAACTCATTGAGCTTTGATACAAAATTATGCCAACACCGGAATTTTCATTAGAGTGTACGATTTTGCAGGAAGACACGATAGGTCAAGATCTCCTGTGGCTGACCTGCCATCGTAATGTGATGGAATTGAATTTAGCCATTAGCCTTCTGCATGCTGCTGTGATTTATCGAATTCACCATATATTCCAATGTTTAAGAGATTTAATACTGCTTGGGAAGGTGTGACACTTGACAGCATCTGAGGACTGGAAGTCACATCAGGTACTGAAGCCCTCCATGCAATAGTATTCAGCTTTCTCAAGTACTCTGCTGAAATAAAGTCAGTTTTAGATAAATTACCAAGAATTCATTGAGGTATCAATGGTTAACATTGGAAATCAGCCTTCAATAAGAGACTGGGGAGTCCAATTAACAATGCACATTGGGTGGTCAGGTCACTGTATGCCATCAAAATATACCTTATAGTGATCAACATGATGTAATCAATCAATTAAGATTGATTACTAAGTAAGAAGGAAGAAACTCAAATTCATCAACTTGTAATTTGGTGGCCTTCTTCACACAAGGGCATGGATAGAAGACTCCTCTTGCTGCTGTAGCTTCAGGACAAGATCTTTCAATATGGATTGATAGAGAAAATACGAGTCAGTTGCCCAGAAGACCAGCTTTGCTTTCATGAAGGTCCTAGAAAACCACCAGTAGTAGGCCTACCTTTCAGATGAGGTTGAAGGTCTGTTATGTGGCCATTTGCCTATATCAGACAAGGTGAAATATTCCACAGAATGACTGTGAAGCCTGGTGAAAGGATGGTGAAGCTAAGTGCTATGGCACTGAAAAAGATTATTGCATGGGTGATTTTGCATTTCAGCAAATGAGGACACTACCATAATGCCTGAAGATTGGTAATTCTTTTTACACTTCCACCAGAAAAATAGATCGAGAAGAGGATTATAAATAAGGCAGATACTCAATTTAACAGCGGAGAGTGGTGAACAACATGTTTTAGAGACGTGTGAAGTTGTTGGAGGAATTCAATCGACTCATCACTGATGATGAAGAAAAGCCAAGTGGTCGAGGGAAGTAGGAAAGCTGTCCCCAATCACTCAATAAAGAAATCTGCTGTTGACACAGCGCCTGCTTAGTCTTAGCCTTCTACATAATTAGAGTATAATGACTTTATCGGATATTGAAGTGAGAAAATGAGACCATCGTCATTCATCGACTGAACGATGTTTTTGGACAATTTTTAACATTTCCATTTTTTTCAAACCAACTGAAATTTTACATTTAATGCTGACCAATTGCTAAAGTATCACACATATTGTCATATTACAGCAATATTTGATTTAAATTGAAATAAAATACGATTGTATATGAATGTATGCTCGACACAATGCTTTGTACATTAACGTCTTTTCATCGGCTTAGGGCAAAGTTACACTGTCCGTGAGCACCACCTTCTAGTTTGAATTGGAAGTTGAAATTTTGTCTCAATGATACTAGTAACAAGTCTAACAAACTGTCACTAAGTCTTGGATTCTACATTGTAGCTTGAATTTTATTTTTTACCATGTATCTGTGAACCACACTACTACGCAGGCTGTATAGTAACTTTGGGGAACCCAAAGAGTTTTTGAGAATGAGCAGCGCGTCTTGGCGGGCTATCATGCTTAGTCTAATCATAGCTCTGGTTAGTTCCTCCAAAATCATCGCATGAAACGAAAAACTTACACCTATGTAACAAGCTCGATGAATTAGAGAATGCCTCACAACTAAACAATCATATTTTGTTATTATTATTATTATTAAACAGTCATTTATAAACATGCCTAAACAAAAGAATCTTGTGTGAAATCGCGTAACAGGAAAGTCTGCTCATAATAAATCTTAAACAAATAAGTCTTCAGGTTTTCTTGAAGAATGATAAGAAAATGGTTTGTGCATAAAGTCCGGAAGTTTATTCTTTTCAGTTGGACGAGCTAGTGCAATTTTTTTGTAATTTGATTGCCGAAGTCGATTGAGTTGATCATCGGCCGAGCCAAGTTGATCGAGTCGTCAAGAGGTTGGCGAGTCAACGAAGCTAATCGTTGGCCGAGCCAAGTTGATCGTAGCGCATGACTCGATCGACTGCAGGGTATTATACACTGTGTCCACGATAAAGTAGAACACACAATAAAGTGTCATAACTCGATCAAAACGTTTAGTATTTGTCTGAAATTTTAAATACAGCAACAGTGACCATATTTACACGAGATCCTGTAGCCGATTAGAAATATTCGTGACTTTGCCAAATTTATGAGCGTTTTAGATGCAGCACCGCAAAATGGACCTTTCCAACATGCAAAAGCTGAAAGGAAGTGAAATTCAGCTACAAATGGTGTTCAAAATGTCCTTTTTTGTTCACGAACACACGACCATAGACGTATGGGCTATTGTTTGATGGTCCGGTCGATGATCACCTGGTCAAACAGCTGCCACTCTTCAATCAGATGCGCCCTACGGTTATTGATGTCATGAATACGAGAACGAAACACGCGCTACTCCGGTGCATGTACCCGGATCGAGGTCTGGACTGCTAGGCGGCCACAGCTGCGGATATGAAGGCGAGTGTCTTCCGGGGCAGCTACTACACTACTACGTTTACGGTCGTGTGTTCGTGGACAAAAATGACATCTTGAGCACCATTTATAGCTGAATTTTGGTTCCTTTCAGCTTTTGCATGTTGGAAAGTTGCATTTTTCGGTGCTGCATCTCAAACGCTCATGAATTTGGCAAACTCTGGAATATTTCTAATCGGCTACAGGATCTCATGTAAATATGGTCACTGTTGCTGTGTTTAAAATTTCAGACAAATACTAAACGTTTTGATCGAGTTATGACACTTTATTGTGTGTTCTACTTTATCGTGGACACAGTGTAGTTGTTAGGGGCTTCTTGCCTTTGGCAGTTGCGGCTTCGCTCGTTCTGCGCTTGAATTTGCTTCAACTCTGAATTTCTGTTAGTTCCCCCAACTTGGAGATTCATGGTGCTGTTGCATAGATCCAGAAGCTGTGAAAAGTTTGATTCAGGAGTGGCTGGTCTGTGGTGAGTTGATACAGGATAGTTTGCCAATAGTTTACTCAAGTCCATAAATAACAAGATTGTTTAGTTGTGAGGCAGTCTCTAATTCATCGAGCTTGTTACATAGGTGTAAGTTTTTCGTTTCATGCGATGATTTTGCTCTTGTAGCTGGTCTGCAAGAACTTCCCGGCATCATCTTTTCCATGACTTTTCCATGACTTTCTCAACAATCTCAACGATTTGTGGGGTTGTTAGTTTATCCAGAAGGACATCTGTTACCTGTTGATCTTGCAGCATGTCGATTAGGTCCTCGGTCTTAAATCCTTTTTTCGACATTGTAAATGATTTTCGTTAAACTAACGAAGCGACAAAGTAATTCTCTCTGAGATGTTATAGAAATAATTCGACTCACCACTAATTCTTTTGTGATTTCAGTTTGGTGCTATAAAATTTTATATCAAACTGCCGCGGAACCCTGGCCGTCGCCGCAATCACTGCCCTAATGTGGTAGAAACAAGATTTGCAAATGCTTGTTATGTGTGGTCGAAATGAGAGTTTATTGTCTAGGATTACTCCAAGTGTTTTGACCGTATCTGACAGATGCACAGCAGTGCGGGTGAGGTCGATATTAGAAAATGAAGAGAAAGAGTGCAGGCGCTGGCATGACCCAAGCAAAATTGCCTCAGACTTGTCAGGGTTTATGGCCAGACCATTGAAACAAGCCAGCCATACATAGATGAAAGGCACTCTTCAAGTTTAAGTTTGTCTGACTGATCAGTGTGTGACAAAACAATATGGAGCTGGGTATCCTACTGCTGTAATTGGATTCCAAAGTGATTAGCAATACGACTGATTGGGAAGTATAGAGGGTAAATAGTAAGGGGCAAGTACAGATCCCTGCGGCACTCCAATGCGGACCTGCTGATTTCGGTCACGCAGGTAAGAAGGTAACCAGTCCCGGAGACACGGAAGCTATTGGCAAGATGGTTATCAGACGGCTGAAGGGGCATGATGTGCTTGTTAAGTTCCGGATGTCACACTGGAATTGACTAGGGTTTTGAGCCTTAATGTCCTAGGGGTTGTGTTTACAGAAATTATAAGCTTTGAACTGCGTATAACCAGAATGTACTAAAAGACAAGATAATCAATGTATGCCCTCATTGCGCATGGCCGCAAGGGTCTGCAACTTTATGATGTACGTTCAGCAACAGTGACTTGTTGCTCTGCTGCCCGGTTTGGTGAAGGTTTGTGGGTCAACACAACAGGAGCCGTCTATAGTCTGTAATAATTGAGCAAATCCACCTCTGGTATCTTCCTAACAACTGCCCAACATTTCATCAACTTTGTCTTCAAGCCAACACCCATCTTTTCTCAACGGTCCTGATGAACCCAGGCCTATAACTTTAGTGGGCTACTTTCACCAAAAGAACCTCTGTGTTATTCATTTAGCTTTTGCAGAACACATCAAGCCATTGAACAGCAGCCTCATCAGTCAAATGCAAGGCAGTTAAACCACCAAGGAAGCGAATTGTTTCACCATCATTTACTGGTATCCTATCAACAGGGCACAAATCAAAAAGGGCGGCGCAATGAAAAGGGCGCAATCAACAGGACGAAAATCAACAGAGCACATGGTTATCAAAAGGGCGAAAAGACAAATATTGTAAGAGTAATCAAAAGGGCACAATCAAAGGGGGCGAACGAAAAGGGTAAAATAAAGTGTTTTTAACAGGTCGCTAAGTGAAAAGGTGCAAGTCTTAGAAGACAAAAGGCAACAGAAAAGGGTAAATAAAGAGTGTGTTTGTAAAGGCGAAGAGGTATCGAAACACACTGGCTTGAAATGAAAATGATGAAAAGAACCACCTAATGAAAGGGTAAAATAAAGTGTTTTTAACAGCATAACATAGTAGAATTATTGTCAAGAATAACATAGTACAATGCAATGAAACAGAGGGAATGTTCTGGACTACATAAGGGGTAATGCCCACAACTTCGAACTGCAAACCTAATAGGCAAATCTGTTGTTTCAAAATGACAATCATTCTACTCTGTTTAGTAGTTTTTAGCTTAGAAGTTAATCAGCGTATCTGTTGTTTGGAAATGACAATCATTGTACTATGTTATTCTTCACAATAATTCTACTATGTTATGCTTAGAAACTTTTTGAATTTAATTATTTTTGGCCGCATAAGCAACTCACTCGTTCTAATATGACGTTTCAATCTTAGTAGTTTAGCAGCATAGTAGATCTAGCTTTTCTGGAATGGAAATTTGCGTCTTTATAATAAAATACGGTGATTAAACAATGGTTAACTGACCATGTTTCTTTCTTTGCTCCTTAATCGTCGTCGTCGGTGCCTTATTCGTGATTTCGAACTTTGGCGGCACAAAGGACGATTTGTCTCCACGAAGATCTTTGCTGCGCTGCTCGAATCGCCTGCTCCATTGTCATTCCGGTCCACTCTTTCACATCATCGATCCACATCCTACGCGGTCTTCCACGTCTCCTCCTTCCCTCCGTTTCTCCAGTGATTATATCCTTCTCCTTAATATCTTTGTCTTATTTCTCTATTTTTACTTCCTTATTAGGTGTGCATACATGCACCCTTTTGATTGCACCCTTTTAAACATGCACCCTTTTGATTTCGCCCTTTCGATCATGCGCCCTATTGATTTTCGCTCTTTTGATTGCGCCCTTTTGATTTGCGCCCTGTTGATAGTGAACCTCATTTACTATGTGTGACATTGTCTGGATTTGACCACTGCTACACAGCGAGTCCGAAGCCTGCCTCCATCAGACCATGTTAGCAGCACAGCGTCCTTGCCCAGTTCTAAAGCGATTTAGCGTTGACCAATGCCCACGTGGCAGATCATGGCCAGGGGCCAGACAGATGGCACGACCACGAGAGAATGGTTCACAACATCAGCTGCCAACCATTCAGCGCACCAGGCCGCAATAGCTGTCATGTCCTCCGCTGGTGGATTCAGCCATATGGGCCATCTTGATGGGAGGCGAACATTCAGGTGGAACACAATGTCCGTATATCAGGGGTGTCAAACCTTTTTTAGTGGCGGCCTGGCGGGCCAGTGTGAACATCTTCTAACAAGTGGCGGGCCAACGTGAACATCTTCTAACAAGTGACGGGCCAGGATGTCGAAAATTGGGTAGTGTTCTGAGAAGGAGCTCCGGGTTTGGTCAGCCAATTCCCAGAAAGTCCAAATATCGCAAAAAGATCTTGATTTAATGTCCACTTTTCCTTTCTTATTAAATTTTGACAACATTTAAAATAATTTGTAATCTTTAGTGAAGGCTTCGCGGGCCAGAAAAAAATGTTGGCGGGCCACAAATGGCCCACGGGCCAGCTCTTTGACACACCTGCCGTATATGGTGGCAGTCTGTCATTTGCCATGACTTTTCTCAGTAACTTCACCGATGCCTCCTCCCTTCTAAAGTTCTAAGATGAGGTGGAGAGATGTTACGTAGTACTGGTAGCTATGGCAAAGGAGTCGGCCTCAGTGTCCCCAACATGATACGCATGGATGCATTCAGCTTTACGTCAACAAATATAGTATGGTGTGGTAGAGCCCACACAGGGGCACAGTACTCCACTGCTGAATAGCACAATGCCAAAGCTGAACTTCTGAGGGTTGAGGCATTGGCTCCCAGTTGGAGCCAGCAATTTTGCTCAGCAGGTTGTTGCAGGTACCTACTTTAGCTGCTGTCTTTAGCCTAAGTAATATATTAGTTTTTTTAAAAATACCCTCAGTAATCTATATAAATAAAAATCTAACCGCGTTTGGCACGGCTTCAAAGATCTCCGAACTTTCTTCATTGATTGCTTTCGAAACTTCACCAAAACGTTTAGTTCCAACACGGCCGGGTTTGCAGAATGATTTTTGGGAAAAAGCGCAATCTTTTAAAAAAAAAAAGAAACTTTGCAAATTCTACCGTTTTCAACACATACGCCTGTCGATAAGCCTTGCCTTCCAAATTCGGGCGCGCTTCAAACGGTTGTTCAAATGTGTTCCGTTTACGTAGCGCATTTCAACACATCCCATTGCGGCCTTCTTGCTGAAGAGTTTTATGGCGCTATCCGCGTCGCTATCGGATAGGGACAGTGTGAGGGAGGAAAGGAGGTGAGGGAGCGGGACGAACAGGGAGAGGAGAGATGGGAGGGGAGGGGGAGTGGGAGGGGAGGGTAATGCTCTTTTCAGCCACAGCAACGCGTGGCCGGGTAGGCTAGTATACTATAAAACTGCAATTGCATGACAGTTGCCTGCCTCTTCTGGTAATTATAGTGCAAGACATTTATAGCTAGTATGTTGTACTCATGTTTGACAGTTATTAAGACGCATGTACAGTGTACACCAGAGTGCGGATATGCATTTGGTTTAATAAAGAATATAATACCTACTTACCCAAACCTGTCTTAAGTAATAACTGTTTGTGCTTCCTAAATTAACTTCATTTTTATAAACTTCACCAACAATTGCATTTAATCAAAGACAGGACAAACTGACATCAGTGGCACAACATAATTCATTCATTCATTCATTCATTCATTCATTCCGAAAACTTATATAGCGCCTCTTCAAGAAGTCTACTCAGAGGCGCTCCCAGCCCAGCCACGGCTAAAAAAATAGGTCTTAAGTAACTTGTAGAAGGCAGGCAAATTATTCCGAGGTAGCGAGCGTAGCGCAAGCGGGAGCCCATTCCATGTGGACGGGCCAACAACCGAGAAGGCTCTACGCTGCCTGGTAGCACAGCGGGTTCGAGGGACCAGCAGCTCCCCATTGGCCGAAGAGCGTAAAGCTCGACGGGAGGCTATGTCGGAGACAGGGCGACAAAGATCAGATAAGTAGGATGGAGCACAGCCAGTGAGGCACCGCCAGACAAGCGCTGCTATTCTGTATGAGATGCGCTGCGAGACAGGAAGCCAGTGCAGAACATTACGCATGTAGGCAGAGACCGGGGAAAATTTTGGAATATGACCAATAAGCCGAGCAGCAGAGCGCATGACCCGGTCAAGACGCCCTATTAAGCTAGATGGGTGACCAACAAGAACTGAGCAGCAATGATCAATTCTGCTGGTTACAAACGCGTGAACAAGGACCACAGCAGCATCGTGAGATAGAGACCGCAGGACAACACGCAACTGGCGGAGCTGATAATAGCAGCTTCGAGTTACTAGGTTAACATGCTGCGAGAGGTTTAGTTCTTGGTCAAGTGTCACTCCAAGATCACGGACTGTATGAGAGAAAGCAATGTGGGGGAAAGTCTGAGCCAAATGGTGCAGGTCTAGACCAGCCAATTGCCTGCGACCGCCAAGCCAAATGAATTGGGTTTTGGATGGATTTAACTGCAAGCGATTAGAAGCCATCCAGCCAGAAAGGGCATCAATGGCAGAGCACATCAGCCCAACAGAGTCAATTGCATCTGATGCACGACAGTGAACATATGCTTGGATGTCATCAGCATATAGCTGATGTAGGAGTCCGCATACCCGCAGTAGGGAGCTGACATCTGAAGTGTAAAGAATATAAAGTAAAGGGCCCAGAATATTTTCTTGATTCATGCTCATCAATTCATGCTTTGATTGTAGTTTGTATCTCTGATGATTATTGCACTGTGTTTCCTGTTCTTCGTGTGTCATCACAACAACATGGGAGTATACATATCATTTTGTGCAATTGGCACAAAGTACTGGAACCTTGTATTGAAAAGTGTTCACATTAAGGTAATATTGATAAATGATCTTCATTATGGCTCGTTCAAAGCAAATAAGCTTTCCTTAAACCTTTTTGAAACTAATTATATTATTTTTCAAAGCTGCTAAAAAGAACATCTCGACCACAGATAAATAATTAATTATTGATAATATGACAATTCCTCTTGTTGAAACATAAAAATTTCTTGGTGTTTATATTGACCAGCATTTGAAATATCTTTAAAAAATCATGAAAAACATGTACATTGGAGTCATAAGAAGAATTGTCTACTTGCAAATTCCCCTCCTACATAATTATAAACGTATACTTTGCTTTAATTTATCCATATTTAACTTACTGCAACCTTATCTGGACTTTAAACTATCCTACTCAATTAACTATTCATCACATACAATGTACCTTGAAAGAGTGATTGAGAAGATAAGGAAAAGAAAAACCAGGATTTCCATACATGAAATACAGATCAACAACCTCGTATTCGCCGACAACATAGACTTAATAGAAGATGACATCAGGAACATACAGGAAAATATAAATATCTTATGCAGGGAAGGAGAGGAGGTGGGCCTGAAAATCAACCATAGCAAAACGAAAACAATGACCTTTGGTGAAAAAATGAACATGACATCAATCGAGGTTAACGGGGAAGGTCTGGAGAACGTGGAAGAATTTGTATATCTTGGAAGCCTGCTGACATGGGACAATGACTGTGGAAAGGAAATTGGTAGAAGCAGGCAGCAGGAGCAATGGCGGCCTTCGAGAACCTATGGAGAAGTCGCAAAATCAGCATAAAAACAAGAATAGAAATTATAGAAATGTGCATATTTAGCATACTACTATATGCATGCAAGACATGGACTCTACGTAAGTCGGATACGAACAAACTATTGGCATTTGAAATGAGATGCTGCAGGAGGATATTACACATCAGATAGGAGCAGAAAATAACAAATATGGAGGTGCGCACAAGAGTAGGAAATAAGAAAAACATCAACAAATATTAATGTAAAGAAAACTTAACTTTTTTGGACATGTTTGCAGAATGGGAAATGTGAGACTCATCAAGCAAACCATTTTTGGGATGGTGGACGGAGTGGGGATTATGAGAAGGCCATGTAGGGAATGGTTGGATGACTGGTGCGAAATGGAGATATACAACTTGAGCAGAATGACACAGGAGAGAGACAAGTGGAGATGGATGGTGAAACATACGATTGACACCAACGTGACTCAATTAACCAAAATGAAGATCTTGGAGAAAAAAGCTCAATGCCTGATTACTATCTCATCTTTTAACTTGCATACTAAATCACTTTTCTTTCAACATAGATTGTTAAATATTGATCAAATTAGATATGTTCAACTTACTTAGACCATTTTGTGTGATGGAGATGGGTAGGCTAGAAAAATCTGACCTAAAAATGGAAGTCCCATCACGAATTTTGGCTGCTAAGAATTGTTTGGTCAGAATTGTCTGGTGCGAATTGTCCGGTTCATGGTGTAATTTTGTCTGTAGGTTGCTGCATCAGAATAAGAAGGACGAAATCCAGTGTCAAATGAATGAATGGCAGGACTCATCATCTGAACAGGATTCTTTCAGTATAAACTGTGGATTTTATTTCATTTTGTTCTTTTAATAATAATAATAATAATAATAAATAATAGGCATGAAGCCGCATGAAAACAAGCTGTTAATTTAGTAGCTGAATGGTATCTAAATTCCTTTAGTGTGCATTAGTTCATCGTTGTTGTACTATGACAAGTTTTTAATTTGACACAACGTTACTTGACACTCGTTACTTGTATTGCTTAACTGCGGGCAATACAGTCTTTAATAGCCACCAAATGGCTCATTTATGTGCCAGTATGCTTTGATTAATTACATCACATGGTATGGTGATGTTGTCAGGGCCTCGCCCCAATTTACCTCCGAGAGTTATGCAGCCTTACATTGGGTATCCAAGGACGTTGTCAGCTACACTCTGCTGAAAATGGAGTCCTCTTACTTCCTTTTGCTCGTATTGCTACCATGAAGAATCGAGCCTTCTCTGTGGTTGGGGCAGTGGTCTGGAATGGCCTTTCTTTTGAGCTACGCTTACACCCTCGTACTCTACCAGGATTCTTCCTTACTAAATTAAAACTGTTCTTTTTTGAGCATGCTAGAGTCGGGAGCACCTCTGAGTAGTTTTTTCTTGAAGGGGTGCTATATAAATTTCCGAATGAATGAATGAATTCTGCATAACTCTAACGAACAAAGTGATTTGCTCCAATTTTTATTGATTGCATGTCATGGTGTAATTTTTCTATTCTATTCTATTCTAATTTTTCACTAGACCAGTCTAGTGCATCACTGTAATTTCTCCAAAGTAGCAAGGTATAGCTGGTTGTATGTGAAGAAATACAATACTAACTGTATATTTAAATGCTTATAATCATAAATGCAAGTGAAAAAACAAGAAAGTAACCAATTCCAGGAAAATTGTATAATGTTAGATGCAACATTCCAATTCAACGTTAGTTTATAAGAAAGTTGTAAATACAACCATCCATTCATTCAGAAGGCGCTTGTGGACTTCTACTTCGCTCTTGGATATACAACTGCAACTAAACATAACAAACATCATGAGAACAAGTATTAGGCCAGTTACAGTTGAAACACATGTGACTGATGGATGAAGTAGGTATGTATAATTCTTTAATTAAAACCAACTTCTAACCACACTTAGGAGGTATACATTAAAATTAATAAGCTTAACCCTTTCTGTCCTTTATGACGTGGATTTTAAAGCCCTGCTACCTTTATGATGTCCTTGAATGTTATAGAAACCTGTGTCGCGTTAGCTTGATAGGGCATCCTTAGTGTTTGAGTGTTGAGACTTAAGGATGCAGAAATAAAAGAAAAATTATTCTCATGCATATTATTCTGTGCATATGATTTTTCTGCATATTATTCTATACTGACAAAAGTGGTGCATTTATTGCATATTCAAGGTCAATAGTAGAGCATGTCAATACAATGTCACGTAAACCGTTCAGCAACGAAGAAGATGTAAATATTTTTGTATCCTATCAACAGGGCGCAAATCAAAAGGGCGCATTCAACAGGGCAAAAATCAATAGAGCACATGGTCATTAGAGCGCATGGTCGAAAGTCGAAAATCAAAAGGGTACATGTTCAAATGGACGAAACTCAAAACGGCGTATGTAGGCCTGTCTAATAAGAAATGTGTCACTGGGGCTCAAAACCCATCACATATAGTTTTTACTTTTTTAATTCCGTTATATTCTACAGTTAATCTGCTTCAAAATACTTTTTGAAATGAAAATATCTTTTTCTAACTGGATGACTCTCAGTTTAACGATCAGCGCTCTCTCAACTGAGCTACGGACCATGGGCGCCTGCAAAATAGGGGAAAGGGGGTGCAAGTGAAAATTGAAACATATATTTTTTCTAACTATTAGTTTTGAGTTTTAATAAATTTCTTCTAAATAAAGCACTAATGATACGAATGATGCAAACAGTGAAAGTCATAAATCTACGTTTAGATAGCTCTATAGAAATAAAAATGCTCTTAAATTTTCTGTCTTGCATTTTAAAGTTCTTGCTAAAAACTGTAACTATAACCATTGACTTTTAACCCTCCTGCAGGAGCCCATGCATATAGTATGCCTATCCATTCTGGCCCATTTGATTGAAATCTCGCTGTGATGTAGCCTTAACAATTGCACAAAATTAACAGTTATCAATAAATAATTAGGCCTACTCTAACGCAAATATTTCTCATCAGAGCACTGAAATTATGTAAGGGAGATCTGGTTATTCATCAGCATTATACACAAACCAAGTCTACTATACAATAAGTCAGGCTGAATTTTGTCCATTTTGCATACTTCCAGTACAGAATCTAGGGAGGTTAAGCTGTAGCAAAAACTTGGATAAGGGGCTCTGGTTAATTATCACACTTCGGGATTTCCACCCAAAACTGTTCAAAAGAATCGATACCCCTTTTCATCTGATCCTTGGATCCTTCACTTTCCTAAGCGACACCCACATTAACAGCTACTCTGACCTTCTGGCTACCGGACTTGGACCTCTTTCTGACTACCCTTTGAACAGCATTCTGACTCGATGCTGCGTTTTTGAATAAGCTGGTGCCCTGTGATTGACTTTTGAGTGGAGCTTTAGAAGTTTATAAATTAAGATTAGGCCTACCACATAGAACTAGCTAGAGAAGCACTTGGCCCTTGAAAATTGACACCTGTTTTTCATTCACCTATCCATTCAATCATTCTATGGGCATATATATCTCCCCTTCAAGAACCTACTTTTTAACATCTACTTTTTTCACACTACGGAAACTATTCATATTAAAAATGATGTATGTACACAAAAAAACTGAGAAATTTGCATTGACAAACATCTTTAAAATATACCTGTATTATTAATTTCTAGTTTCATATTTTTGCTGCTAAAAAATTCACCCTGACCATCGAAAATATTTTGCCCCCCTGCAAATATTTCTGCGGGCGCCCATGCTACGGACCCCCCTATGTATGTTTGTATGTGCACTTTTTATAGCGCCCCTTCAAGCTCTCTACTCAGGCGCTCCCGAATGCAGAGCGGACACTGCATCGGAGTTTCACGCCAAAGCGCTGAGCAATTGTGAGTGAAGGACTTGCCCAAGGTCCATACGCGGCGAGGTGGATTTGAGCCTCGAACCTTCCGGCTCCAAGGCAACGACGCCACCACTACACCACCGCGCACCATGTAGCTGTTGGTTGTACAAAATCAAGGATTTCGGAGAGTTCTTCACTGTTCTTGACCGATTCCTTTCAAAATTTTACCAAAACGTTCGGTTCGAATACAATCGGGTTTGTAAATGCTTTTTTGGAAAAAGTGCAATCTTTTCGACAAAAAACCTTTTGAATTCGATTCGAGCAATTTCAATTTTCGCACAACGTGCATTCCAATGCGGCCGTGTTTTTATGGCGCATATTTGCGCGTCTTTATATAGCGCATACATATATATCTATGTAGCTGTCAGTTGTACAAAATCAGGTATCTCGGAAAGTTATTCACCGATTGCTTTCAAATTTTCACACAGCCGAGCAGCCGGGTTTTTATATGCTTTTTTGGGAAAAGCACAATCTTTTCGCACAACTTTGCATTCGATTCGAGCGATTTCGATTTCAATTTTCACACAACGGTGCATTCGCAAGTATGGCGCATATTCACGCGTGTTTTTATAGCGCCATAAGTTGGACATGTGGAAGGGAGGAAACAGGAGGGAGGGATGCAGGGAGGGAGGGAGCGAGGGGGGGAGGGTTGGCCGGTCTTTTCAGCCACAGCAATGTGTGGCCGGGCACAGCTAGTACATGAAATAACTGTAACAAGCAGTATTAAGGTAAGACAATATAGGAAGTCAGAATAAAATACTGACCTGCAGAAACCTGTAGTTGATGCTCTTTAAAGGCACTATATGGGTCACGGCAAATGGTTCGTGTGATTGGTTATTCATTGCCCAGCTCGTACTCTTCAAATAACAAGCAAGAACATAGTGTGTAATATTGTGTATATTTGTTTAATTCAAAATCAGACAAATGAGAAAAACGGCTCATGAGTAACCATTATGTCTTGCTAAAGATGTAGGCCTACTCGAAAGGATAAATGCCGATGTTATACTCCTGCCATGATATATGTAGTAAAAGATGATGAATGTTGTAATCTGCATATAGACTAGTTCAATGCTGCGGCCTCTTGGAAAACTCTTGGCTGAAACTCTTGGCTGTTTGTTGTTAACACACGCGACAGCCATGCAGTGAACAATTGTAGGTGTTGAAAGCATCCAAAACACGATGTAATTAGATCAAAGGACGTAATTAGAGCCATGAAAGAATTGTGCAGTCTGCCGTGACAATTCCTAGACAGCTGGTCTGACTTCGGCCGTCGTTAAGGGGGTTTCAATATCAGATAATTAGCTTGGTCGGTCACCGGACAAAATGGTAGCGGACAAAATGGTACGGACAAAATGGTATGGACAAAATGGTGCGGACAAAGTGGTAGGGGATAAAATGGTACTAGGACAAAATGCTGCGGACAAAATGGCGCGGACAAATATGGACAAAATGGTATGGACAAAATGGCACGGACAAAATGGTATGGACAAAATGGTATGGACAAAATGGCACAGACAAATTGGTATGGGCAAAATGGTACTTGGAGATAAAGATTCTTAAACTTAAACCATTTCATACATTTAAAAAAATCTGTGTTGCGACCATTCAAAAAACCAACTCATTAACTATTCTCTCTCTATCTCTCTCTATCACTTTCTATCACTCTCTCCCTCTCCCTCCCTCTCCCTCTCTCTCTATATATATTAACTATTATAAAGGCGCTCCCAGTACGTTAGACCAAGAGAGAAAAATAATAGTCTTGAGACACCGAAAAGAGGCATTTGGCCCGCTTTATAAATCCAAAAATAGAATAGAATATAATATAGGCTATATATATATATATATATGTGATCATAATCAGAAGGGTTTAAAATAGTGTGACATTGTATTGTATTGTAGGCTATCTATAAATTTATAAAGCGCCTCTCACAGTGCACACCAATCAGAGGCGCTCCCAGTACGTTAGACCAAGAGAGAAAAATAATAGTCTTGAGACACCGAAAAGAGGCATTTGGCCCACCAGTTAATATGGAGGAACACGTTGAAGGAGGAAGCTGGTTCCACAATGCCGGGCCAATGAGAGCAAAGGCATGCATTTTAGCCAAGGCAGTCCTAGCTCGCGGGACGAAGAGATCATGGAGCGTAGCGGGCGAAGAGAAGTGGCCGAGGTCGGCAGATGGATGTGGTCACAAAGGTACTTGGGAGCTCGGCCAGTATAGGACCGGCAAATTAATGTCAGAACCTTGAGCCAATAGCAGAAAGGGGAAGCCAATGAAGATGGTCAAGCATAAAAGCAGAGATGTGTGACATGGGGCGCAAGCTAAGCCCGTTTTAAGGTCCAGACACGCGAGGCTCGTGCCTAGTGCCCCACGCAACAGGGAGCTGCGGCGACCCATTGTAGCAGTCAGCCGTAGGCTATACTACTAAACTAATAAGTGTAAAAAATGACCCACATGCACATTGCACATATAACCTAAGGCACGAATGCAAAACTCTGTATCTGAGACTGACAGATTGAGGCGGAAATTGGGTTACGTTTAGTGTTCAATCTAGGCATCTCCCGAGCGGGTATCTCCACTCATAAGTGACTACCCAAAACATTTTACCAAATAATAAGAGTTTTTAGTTGCTATTTAGATAATTGTATTACACGAACTCTAATAATTAATAGACTATACCGTGACGTTATTTATTAAATTATATGATGGTAACAGAAGGATCTCAGAAGAGTGGACCTTGCGAAGGTCCGTGTAATAAACCCTTAGCGGATTATTCAACTCTAAATTAAGTAGTACCGGGGTAAGTTGAAAATCGGAGCAGGTTGCATCAGGGTCGTGGGATTCACATTTCACAGATCTACAGAAGGCAGGCCCTAATAGAAATAAAGACGATGCAGAACATTCCAACGAACTTTGATAGGTCACAGGCCGAAAATTTTCAGATAAAATATTTCATTTGCCGCGACCTATATAGTATGGTAGCGTCAGCACAGTTTTGCTGTCGTTAGGCCCATATCATAAGCTATATTTTATACACCAAAATGATA
The DNA here is from genome assembly GCA_945859605.1 of Lumbricus rubellus. Classification (NCBI taxonomy): domain Eukaryota; kingdom Metazoa; phylum Annelida; class Clitellata; order Crassiclitellata; family Lumbricidae; genus Lumbricus; species Lumbricus rubellus. The sequence continues at coordinate 16,751,749 of OX243820.1, read as the reverse complement.
ACAATGTCGAACAATTCAATCCCATTTTATCCGTGCCACTTTCTCCATACATTGTGTCTGATATCATTTTCTCTAAGTACCATTTTGTCCATACCATTTTGTCCATACCAGTTTGTCTGTGCCATTTTGTCCATACCAGTTTGTCTGTGCCATTTTTGTCCATACCATTTTGTCCTAGTACCATTTTATCCACTCCCATTTTGTCCATACCATTTCATCCGCACCATTTTGTCAGTACCATTTTGTCCTAGTATCATTTTATCCCATACCATTTTGTCCATACCATTTTGTCCGTGCCATTTTGTTTAATACCATTTTGTCCGTGCCATTTTGTCCGCTACCATTTTGTCCTAGAACCGCCTGGTCTACCTTCGGTCTATAAAAATGCTGAGTGAGCTAGTTTTAAATCGGCCTATATCCCCTACTTGTATGACAGTATTACGGTACCATATAAATTGTTGTCATTATTATTATTATTAGATCCAGCACATAAAAAAGCTAATTCACAAGGCACCATTTAGTTTTAGGTAAGACTACAGAATGGCAATCAAATGATTTTGTCGAAAACTGAGGCCACGGATACATTTGACTAAAGTTCACTGTTTAAGAAACGATAGAAATAGTGAGTTTCGAGCCATTTTTTAAGGTAGGGAGTGAATTTGAGCTACAAAGGAGTGGAAATTAGATTCCATTCCCTGGGAGCAGAGGCATGGTATGCACGCGAGCCCATAACAGTTCTGCACTGAGACTCAGCTAAAAGACACATACTTGATGATCACAGGTAACGAGAAAGAATGTAAGTTGTAAGCAGTGAGTGACGGTAGGGAGGAGTCCTGGTAAGTTTTTTTAAGGTATTTGCAGGTTAAACAGGCCAATTGAAATTTTATCCTGAACTCGACAGGAAGCCAATGCAGCTGATGAAGTAAGACTGAAGAACTTGATCGTAGTGAAACCTGAAACACAACCCGAGCCAAAGAGTTTTGGATGCGCTGCAGCCTATGCCTATGCAGCCATAGTCTGAAATGCGAACAAAGATCGCATTAGCATAATCAAGGCGAGAGGAAACAAGAGAACAGGCTAGAGTCTTCGACATATCCTTAGTCAGAGCTGACCTAATATTGCACATTGCCCTGATGTGATAAAAGCAAGATCTACAAAGGTTTGTTATATGCATCTGAAAACTTAAAAGTAAGCATACTGTCCAAGGTAACCCAAAGTGTTTTGACAGTACCTGATATTGGTACGGCAATCCCTGCGAGGTGGATGCTGGAAGTGAAGGAAAAGCAAGCAAGCGTTGGCATGACCCGAACAAAATTGCCTCAGGCTTGTCTTGGTTTATAGCCAAACCATTGAAACAGAACCAGGCAAACAAATATGAAAGGCTTTGAACCCAAGTTTAAGTTTACCAGACTGATCAGTGTGTGACAGAGCAATACGGAGCTGAGTGTCGTCCACTTACTGGGTTTCCAGGTTCCTGGTAGATGCTGCAGAGGTGTTGTACTTGAGATATAATGGCCAAATTATCAATCTTTCATAGTGTTCGTTACAACAGATTGTGAATTGGTCATTGTTGTAATCTGTATAGTCCAATGCTGTGGGCATAATAAGAAGGAACACCTGGAAAACCCAGCTGGTTGTTCCATGCGGCTCGGTAGGCATCACAGAATCAAACTATGTCCTCCAAGGCATCTGGCGATTGATGCAACCTTTTTTGTCTAATTTAACAAGTCTACATAGGAGCACCTGGATATCACATCTGTTCGTTCATGCCAAATTAGAATCTGCTTTTCCTGCATTTTTAAATCTTGTTCTTTTCAGCATTTTAAACAAATTATTTATGAAGATTACGAAAGAGGTTATGAAAAGAGGTAAAACCTAAATAAATATTTTTTCCAATCATCATAACAATCTGCACATTTATATATGAAAACAAGTTTTCACAGTCTACCTTCAAAAGTCTATTCTCGGTGAATTCTACAAAGGCTGAGAATTGCAGGTGAACTTCAGCTCTCCAAGTACATTCTGAAATAGCAGACCATTATTTCTTAGAGCAGTTTTTACACATTAACACATCTAACTATGAAATAAATTTACCAGTATTAGCTATTTAACCATTATTTGATCACAGAGTTACTTGTTCACAATGACAAGTTTTGTGGCAGAAGCCCAACCTGTTCAAAATATGACGGAAGCTGAAGTTAAACTATAAACAAGCCTCTGAAGGGTCTTCAAGACAAAAGGAAGATGAGAGATGGGTCAGCAATTTGACAGAAATGGTTATAGTAAAAGTGTTAATAAGCTTTAAAGAAAAAAGAGCAAGCCTTGTGCTAGCAGATTAATTTATCTATTAGGATTGTCCTGTGGACATCCACATATTAACTTATGAAATCACTACATTATTAGTGATAATTATAATGAGCTCAGTTTGTCTTTCTGTCAAATTTCTGTTTTTGATGATTCAGTAAACAGCTGATTGACTGACTACTGATTGATTGATTGATTGAATGATTAATTTATAGATACATACCTTCAACTACAGGATGTAAAACACTGTCACATGTATAAATTTTTCGTAGCATATCTCGTAACTCTAATTCCACAAAAAGCAAATCACTGCAGCTACAATAACACATGCATGTCACTGTTAACTACATGTTGCGGCAATCTGGTAACTATGATAAATCCAGGGCTTAAAGTGTGCCAGGACGGTCATGGACGGCGTCCAGGCACTTATTTTCGAGGCTGGACGCCGTCCTGCCACTTATTTGGCCAGCACTGCCTGGACGGTCGTCCATGACTGCATGGACGGCGTCCATGCAGTTACGGACGACCGGCCACGACTGCCTAAAAATGGCTCCATTTGAGGTCGACACAGCCAAAAATGCGTTGGTCGCTGGGGCTCCGCCCCAGACCCCGCTGCAGGAGCTTACGGTCAAGACAAAAACCTTTCTCTTTTACACTAACATTTTGATTTCTATTGTTATCCTGGTAGCTTGCGACACTAAAAAACCACTTATTTTTGAAGTTTTCGCGACTTTATCGTTCACAAATAGCTGGCAAAAAAGAGCTAAAATGGCTCCATTTGAGGTCGACACAGCCGAAAATGCGCTAGTCGCTGGGGCTCCGCCCCAGGCCCCGCTGCAGGAGCTTACGGTCAAGACAAAAACCTTTCTCTTTTACACTAACATTTTGATTTCTATTGTTATCCTGGTAGCTTGCGACACTAAAAAACCACTTATTTTTGAAGTTTTTGCGACTTTATCGTTCACAAATAGCTGGCAAAAAAGAGCCTAAAAATGGCTCCATTTGAGGTCGACACAGCCAAAAATGCGCTGGTCGCTGGGGGAGCGTCGTAACTCGTAAGCTCCCCCAGACCCCCTAGTCGGGACGGGCTTCGTGCCGACTAGGGGCACTCGCAACTTCGCGCCTTCGGCGCCGCCACTGACGACCAATTACAATACAGCGTCCTGGCACTTATTTTTTTACACTTTAAGCACTGGATAAATCTAGTAAATTAACTTAGGCGTAACATAGAAGCACATTCTCTGTAGATTAATACAGCAATGCGCAGTCGATTACTTATGATACGATATGACTTGACAATTTGTATGGATTTCCTAGGATCAGGATTTGAATTCTAAGGGAAATTTTGAAAAGGCTCCCTGTCTTAAAATGTTCTTTTAGGTTCCAACTACAACTCTGCAACGTGGCAATTCATGTTCAAAAAGTGCAGTAGCCTATACATTCGTGTACCTCTTCTACTACAAGTGACATTGCCACTCTTTTACTAACTATCAGAGCTGATACTATTTTGTATCTCAACCCATTTACCGGTAATAACTCTCACAGCTGAGACAATGTTTGCTATCGTCGCCTGAGAATTATCTTTGCGTATCTCCACTTTTGTGAATTCCGAGAAAAACAAGGTTGAAGTTTCAACTTCGGACGCCAAAAAAAGATATTCAGTGCAATAAAACTTCAGGCAAAGACGTCATACTAAAGCATCGACAATTCGACATTAATTAAATAGCTTTTTACTGCTTGAAAACTCATCGCCTGAGAATTATCTTCGCATATCTCCACCCCCATTGTCAACCATTGAGATAATCGAGGTTGAAGTTTTGGTAAAATGTCACAGAAAAAATACATGTAAAAAGTGGAGATACGACAAGTCGTCGCCTGACAATTATCTTGTCGTATGTCCACTTTTGTGAATTCTCAGAAAAACCAGGTCAAAGTTTCGCAACTTTGGACGCAAAAAAAATATATATCCAGTGCAATAAAACTTCAAGCAAAGACATTATATTAAAGCATCGACATTAATTAAAGGATGTTGCACTAAAATTAAACTGAAACTTAGAATGGTTTTTGTGAAATTTTGGAAAATGTTGTATAAAAATGGATTTAAATCAATTGCAAGTCATTCTGACGTGAGAATTTTTTATTTTTTAAATGCAATAATAAAGAAAGCAATATACAATCAATTGCGACTTTGTTCGTTTCAATTTTCGCAAGTTTAATACCCTTTTAAAATAAAAGAATGTTTTTTATTCTCTGGACATACACCACCACCATGATGTCGTATCTCCTTATTGTCCAATCAGCGACGAGCTTTCTCTGGACATACGATAATGCACTTTTAACCATGATGCGGTACTGGAGATATGACAAAAATAAAATAGGAGATACGACAAAGTGTATGCTGAAAATGGACATACGACAAGTAGTTTTCGTTGAATATCTTTAAAACGACTCGTCGTATCTCCTAACGGTTAACAGTGAAGAAAGATAAACAATTTTTTGCTACAAAACAAGTCTAAACTCGATTTTGAAAAAAATGGACATACGACAAGATAATTGTCAGGCTACGAAGTGTCAACAAGGCAATCCTGAAAATGGACATACGACAGGTAGTTTTTGTTGAATATCTTTAAAACGACTTGTCTTATCTCCTAACGATTAAAAGTGATGAAAGAGAAACAAACTTTTGCTACAAATCAAGTCTAAACTCGATTTTGAAAATAAAATCTGAGGCGACGAATTGTTACAAGCTGCGACCTGTCAGCTGATACAGAATAAACAAAATCGAATGATTGATTGATTGATTGATTGATTTCTGAATTAAGACTTTTCTTTCCAAATTGCTCAATAGGCTTTTGTTTTAACTTCTGATCTTCTGAATATTGACCATATACAGGGTGGCTCAATAAAAAATGTCCCACCAGGAAAAATGCAATTTCTCCGCAGCCAATTGAGATTATTCTATGAAAATAGCAGGATTTATAGAGGAAAGAATTTGCAACAATCCCTGAAAATCTCAATAATGAATCTGTATTACTTCAGAAGTTACAGCTGTGCAAAAATAGTTTTTCATTTTTTTGAATTTCCGCAGAATCACGTTCCAATACATGCAATTTCTTTAAGATTTGTTTGCAAATTGCAGCAAACAAAGTGATGATGATGTCATATGACCTCATAACGAGCTATAATTGTAATTGTAATTGTAATCGAACATTTATATAGCACCACTTCAAGAGAACTCCTCAGAGGCGCTCCCGACCTGACACCAAACCATAATCAAAGAGAATGGTTTTCAAACGCTTGCGGAAAAGGGGCAAAGAAAGACAAAGAAGTTCATTACGGAGACTAATAGGTAACTTATTCCAGAAAGACGGACCGACCATAGCAAAACTTCTATGCAGCACTGTGGAAGATCGAGCCCTAGGAACAACCAGGTCACCATGCGTTGCAGAGCGAAGGAATCTACGGCCTGGAATGGATAGCACAGGCACACAAAGTTCCATAAGATAGATCGGAGCTTGGCCTGTTAGGCAATTACGCATGAGCATTAGAATCTTAAACTCAATGCGTTTTTGCATAGGCAACCAGTGCAGTTCCTCCCGTATAAAACTTGATATATGCCCAAACTTTGGAATGCCACCAATCAGGCGAGCTGCAGCATTAAGGACAGATTGTAACTTATTAATGCGTGAAAGAGTTAAGCCCGCATAAATGGCACTGCCATAGTCAACCCTTGTGCAAATAAATGCATGCATCAGAGTAGTGACGGCTTTAGTTGTAAGAGAGCGACGCACCGAGCGAATCTGACGAAGATGGTAGAAGCAAGTGCGACATACATTTCTCACATGGTCAGAAAGGGTCAATTCCTGGTCCAAGGTCACACCCAAATCACGCACAGTGGTAGAAAAAGTCATGCCAGGAAAGCAATGTTGCAGATTTTGCATATCAACTTTAGAAACTTGCATGCGAAAAGAAGCTGTTTATTAAGCAAGCTATTAGTATTTGGTGATATTTTATATATTAAGGTCTCAATTTGTGAATCCCATACTGAACGTCATGGACAAAGTTTCTGCGGAAGATAAAATGGGAATTCAAACGTTGCATGAGCAGAGACTGGGACATCGTGCGATCATGGAGACTGAGCACAATGAAGGCTATCTGCAAACGTGTTTATGTAATGAAGGTCATGTGTCGGAAGAGAGGCAAGAAGTGGTCGTTTGGTCTGATGGAAAAAGCGCGATATTCATGAAGTTCGCTTGGTAGTCGAAGGCATCAAGTTTGCAAAGCACATCGTGGTTTCGGCGTCAAATCTGCTGGCGTGTGTTATGGCTGCAAGAAAAGACTGCACTTCATCCCATTCAGTAAGCTAAATGTCAAACTTACCGTTGAACTCTGTTACCCAGACTCATTGAACACTGAAGGTATGTTCAAACATCTGGTTTTATTTTCCAGCAGGACGGTGCGCCTGCTTGCTCGCACGGCGAGGTTGATTATATGATGCGCTACCATATTGCCTTCAACTGCAGTAAATTTATTGGCAAAGATGAATGACCAACAAACTCGCCAGACCTTAACCATCTTGATTATCACGTCTAGAGAGCTCTGCTGGAATGCTGCAACACATTTCATCCCAAATTAGAGAACATTGGCTAGCTGAAGGAAGTCTTGCTGCTAATGTGGGGTCAGTCGCCGCAGAACTCGATACACAAGCCCATACTGAACTTTACAAAGAGTATTCTAGGTCGTAATAAAGCAGGAATTGGACACTCCCATCATACTCCAAGATAAACTGTAAAACAGAATTCTGAGGTCGTTGTGAAAGTGATATTATTTGGCATGGAAATCTAAAAATGACGTTCATTTTGCCGCGGATATTTGAAAAAACGGAATTGAAAGTTTAAACAGCTGTAACTTTTGCAAACATAAAAAGTTTCAAGTGAAACTTTCAGGGATTGTTGGAAATTCATTCCCCTGCAAATTGGGAAATTTTCGCAGAAAAATTTCAATCGGTTGCCAAGATACTGCATTTTATCCGGTGGGACATTTTTTATTGAGCCACTCTGTATATGTCTTGGTTTTGGTGCACCAGTGATTTCTGCCTTCTGCTAACACACCATTGTAATAGAAGCTAAATAAATACATAAATTATAGAAGTCATAATAAATGCATAAATTATTCAACTCATTCAATCATTATGAGGATTTATATAGTGTCCCTACAATCCCGTTATGAGGGCAATTATATAGTCACGTTACATCACACCATACTGTATGACAAGAACAAGAAAAGTTAAATTCAAACATGTGAAATCCATGAAATAAAGAATCATAAAGGACCTTCAATTCTTACCAGAAACTGTTATCATGTGCACTTGATATTTCAAACATAAACTTTTCAATAGGTTCCTGTTTGGCGCTCAGAATTATAACACAGAACTCATTGATTTCATGTTGCTGCATAATCTTCAAAAGACTTTCTAACAGGGCATCAATGAAGCATCTCACATCTGGGTGCACACAAATCTGAACACAAAAACATCACAACAGGCTCTAAAAGGAACAGAACAAGTGTTTTAAAAGTAAAGCGTCGGATCTTCTTCAGCTACCATTGCTTCTACCATCTTCGTGAGATTCGTTCGGTGCGTCGCTCTCTTACAACTAAAGACGTCACTACTCTGATGCATGCATTTATATGCACGAGAGTTGACTATGGCAGTGCCATTTATGCGGGCTTAACCCTTTCACGCATTGATAAGTTACAATCTGTCCTTAATGCTGCAGCTCGCCTGATTGGTGGCATTCCAAAGTTTGGGCATATATATCAAGTTCTATACGGGAGGAACTGCACTGGTTGCCTATGCAAAAACGTATTGAGTTTAAGATTCTAATGCTCATGCGTAATTGCCTAGCAGGCCAAGCTCCGATCTATCTTATGGAACTTTGTGTGCCTGTGCTATCCATTCCAGGCCGTAGATTCCTTCGCTCTGCAACGCATGGTGACCTGGTTGTTCCTAGGGCTCGATCTTCCACAGTGCTGCATAGAAGTTTTGCTATGGTCGGTCCGTCTTTCTGGAATAAGTTACCTATTAGTCTCCATAATGAACTTCTTTGTCTTTCTTTGCCCCTTTTCCGCAAGCGTTTGAAAACCATTCTCTTTGATTATGGTTTGGTGTCAGGTCGGGAGCGCCTCTGAGGAGTTCTCTTGAAGTGGCGCTATATAAATGTTCGATTACAATTACAATTACCATTATCAGTATATATACAGGGTGGCTCAATAAAAAATACCCAACCAGTAAAAATGCAATATCTTCGCAACCAATCGAGATTATTCTATGAAAATAGCAGGATTTATAGAAGAAAGAATTTGCAACAATCCTTGAAAATTTAAATAATGAATCTGCATTACTTCAGAAGTTACAGCTGTGCAAAAACCGTTTTCCATTTTTTCACATTTTCGCAGAATCACTTTCCAATACATATGATGTCTTTAAGAATTGTTTGCAAATTTCAACACATAAAGTGATGATGATGTCATATGACCTCACTAAGAGCTGTAAATAAGCTGTTTATGAAGCAATCTGGTAGTATTTGGTGATATTTTATATATTAAGGTCTCAATTTGTGAATCCGTACTGAACGTCATGGGCAAAGTTTCTGCAGATGATAAAGTGGGAACTCGGGCGTTGCGTGATCAGAGACTGGGGTATTGCAAGATCATAGCAAAATACCCAGTGAAAAGTGGAGCCTGAGCACATTGAAGGCTATCTGTAGACGTGATTATGTAACAAAAGTCAGATGTCGAAAGAGAGACAGGAAGACAGTGGTCGGGGAGGATGGCATCCGCATTCACGAAGCCTGGATCAATCCAGATTCCAGGCGCGCCCTCCCTGTGAGTACCTTCGGGGAAACCAAGGATGCCACCAGCTGACCGAATTCATCCGAATCCCGGTCCACGCTCCGACAAGACCTGGAGCAGTAGCATACGCGAAGAAGAAGTGGTCATTTGGTCTGACGGAAAAAGCGCGATGTTCACGAAAAATCGCTTGGTAGTCGCAAAGGTAAAGTTTGCAAAACACATCATGGTTTCGGCGTCAAATCTGCTGGCGTGTGTTACAGCTGCAAGGAAAGACTGCACTTCATCCCATTCAGTAGGCTAAATGTCAAAATTACCGTTGAACTCTGTTACCCAGACTCATTGAACACTGAAGGCATGTTCTAACATTTGGTTTTATTTTTCAGCAGGACGGTGCGCCTGCTTGCTCGCACGGCAGGGTTGATTATGATGATGCTATCTTATTGCCATCAACTGCGGTAAATTTATTGGCACAGGTGAATGACCATCAAACTTGCCAGACCTTAACCCTTTTGTTTATTACAACTGGAAAGCTATGCTGGAACGATGCAAGACATTTCATCCCAAGTTGGAGAACATTGGCTAACTGAAGGCAGTCTTGCTGCTAATGTGGGATCAGTTGCCGTAGGACTCGATCAACAAGGCCATACTGAGTTTCACAAAAATAACTTGATCTCGAGTTAAAGCAGGGAGTGGACACTCCCATCATACTTTACGATAAACTGTAAAACAGATTTCTGCGATCGTGGTGAAAGTGATATCATTTGACATGGAAATCTACAAGTGACGCTAACTTATGTGCGGATATTTGAAAAAACAAAATTGAATGTTTAAACAGATGTAACTTTTGCAAACATGAAAATTTTAAGTTGAAACTTTCAGGGATTGTTGGAAATTCATTCCTCTGCAAATTGTGAAATTTTCGCAGGAAAAGTTCAATCGGTTGCGAAGTTATTGCAATTTATCGGGTGGGGTATTTTTTATTGAGCCACCCTGTATATGCAACTTGATCCTTGAGTTGATTTGAGCTAACTTTAGCCACAGTTAGCTATCTGTTTCATCTATATAAATAAAAATGTAACGGCGTACGCACCATGCAAATTTAGGCGAACAAGATCTCCCAAAGTAACGGACCGATTATTTTCAAAATCTCACCAAAACGTTCCATTCAAATACGTGCGTGTTCTTTGAATGTTTTTTTCTTCTTCAAAAACCCCAATCTTTAACAACAATAATATTTTATCAAATTCGTCGGCTATTTCTATGCAATTTACACATCGCCGCTAATCGACAGTGACCAGACGATACATAGAATGAGGTCGCGTGCCGTGACGTCATAAGCGAGTCGCATAATAATTTCCGTTAATTCAAAAACGAAAGCGGCCGAGGGGAGGGAGAGGGAGGGAAGGGGAGGGTAAGGGGAGGGGGAGGCGAAGGGGGAGGGGGAGGGTGGGGGAGGGGAAGGGGAGTTGGTGGGCGAGGGGGAGGGGTGGGGGAGGTAGGGAGGGATGGTTGGATGCTCTTTTCAGCCACAGGGGGAGGGGGAGGGGGAATGGAGGTTGGAGGGATGGTTGAATGCTCTTTTCAGCCACAGCAACGCGTGGCCAGGTACGCTAGTATATGATAAATATATTCAATTTCATATCAATTTTATTTTATTGTAAAATGACAATCAACATGATCAGAGATACCGTAATCATAGATTTGTGCATGATTGAAAGGAAATTCACATAGCAACTAAGCAAGTTCTTGGTCTGGATCTCACCAGTCGCCACCAACGATAGCCATTAGACAGATCAATTGCATACCACCCACAAGGGACACCAGGTTGGCCACAAGCCCACAACACCATCGCCGCCACCTTGCGAATGGTTTCTGTTCTCGCATGCATGGATGGGACCAGAGAGAGCTTCGACGTTGAATCAACTTTCATCTAGCGAGGACCGTAATGAAGCGGTGCTACATGAGTTGTGGCTGCTCCGCCCGTCGCTTGGGATGCATCTCAGCCTCGGGGACTTCAAAAACTGTCGGCTGGATATTATGTGATCATTGGAATTCGTCGCTAACGACTTTTTTCAGCTTTCAAATTACTCTCTTTGCTGTGGTGACTATTACATCACAGAGTAGAGTTGGCAGATGGGCACCATTGTTGCCAGTTTTGTATTTAGTTTTATTTTGTGTTTCTGATTTTTCATGTAGCCCATTGTGCATTTGCTAATAGAATATTAAAGGATATCCTTACTTACAAATACGCCACCTGTACAGAGTTACAGCCTTAAATGTGTGTCATTAAGTGCGTTACTTTGGGGCTGTTTTGTGTTTCCACCCCCCTCATATTGCAGGTTTTAGTATGTTTTACTACATGTTATTAGGTAACCAAAAATCACAAAATTGACTTCTAGCCAATCACTTCTAGTTTGTTTATAATTATATCCCACTGACTATACCTGTTGAACATAGAAAAATCAATATGGTACTATTTTCCTGGAGTTTAAAAGAAGTTGGTGTAACAAACTACAAATGAAAATGTTTTACCTGTACCGGTATACCATATTTTTTCTTCAGTTCAAACGATCCTCTTGGATAAATATCTCGTGCATACAAAATTCCATGAACAGCAACTTCAAGGAATTCGCACACAATTTTTGATGCATCTAAAGTCATAAATCTAAATGTTATTTAAATTTAGAACTGTGCCATCGAGACAACAAAAACAACTTGTTTTCTAACCATCCTAGGATGGGCAATCATATAGTCAAATTTTATTAAGAAAACCAGAATTACTTTAATATCAATCGAAAGCGGATCATGGTTAAATATAATACAATGGAACAATAATATTCTTTACCTGGGATCAAAATGTTATAAGTGCATATCTTAGTTGAAATGTATGCTGCCTCTGTTGACCAGGGGCATGTAACCCTCCTTGAAGCAAGTGCAGCCTTTGATACTGTCAACCATGACATTCTTCTAGAGCACCTTGAAACATCATCTTACGTGTGAATTCACTCTTTCAAAATGGTGCTGATCAGAAAACTACAACAGTCAACAATATGAGTCAATGTAGGTTTGTTATTTGTACTGTGACAATACTAATACTATTAACTATATAGGCCCTAATGCCTAACCCTATACTCCCTATATAGTCAATAGAATTAGTATTGTCACAGTACAAATAACAAACATACGTTTTCTGATCAGCACCATTTTGAAAGAGTGAATTCACACGTAAGATGATTCAGTAAAACGAGTCTTCATGGTGTTGCTATAGGCAAAATGCATTGTGACATCACAACTTAAGACGCTAAACTACAAGTATTTTGGAGAGGTTAAGGACGGCTTGGTAGCATGTAAACAGTATGGCCATCACAAATACAGGCAGAATAGAGCGGTCTGACCTACGGCGATTGATAACCCAAGGTTTCTGCCAGCCCTTTGACCTACGGCAATCGATAGCCCAATGTTTCCGCCAGCCCTTTGACCTACGGCAATCAATAGCCCAATGTTTGTGTGAAAGTAAGTAAGTAAATAATTGAAAAGAATAATAATATTTTCTTTATTCAACAATCCATGGTTGACAGACTGCAAACTTCCTGGTGGTGTAAACGTAATTAAACAATCATAGACAATTCTATTCTTTGTGCGGCACTTTGGTGTAGTGGTGGCATCGTTGCCTTGGAGCCGGAAGGTTCGAGGTTCGAATGCACTCTGCATTCGGAAGCGCCTCTGAGCAGAGAGAGCTTGAAGGGGCGCTATAACAAGTGCACATACAAATTTATGCTGAGCATAAATGTTTTCTATTATAAATTTATTTCCTCTGTAAACTACTCTGCGTTTGCTGGTGGTCAAATAAAGAATATTCTTACTTAATTACTTATTATACAGGCAGTAATAAGGCAACTTAAAGAATAATAATGATAACAACAATTTATTTGGCACCTCAACAAACTAAAAGTACACAAGCACAAAGCACACGTGAACAAGCCCCCCAAAAGTGCCTCCATAGGTAGAAAATAATCTCTTATGGTCCATCTATAATTATATTAGGCACACAAGGAAATCGTAATTTCGACCCCCACCCCCGTACATTATTGTTCACACCCATCTATGGGTACATACAAATAACCTCTACCCCAACTACCCCATACAATGGGTATTTAGCTAAGGTCATCTATGAAATATGTAGGCCCTACTCTTTCGTAGGTTACTATTTTTTCTTCTTGTTAAGCTTCATAATTAAACTTCATAAATCAAAGTTAAAAACTCATTTGTTTTCATTGCATTATAACTAGATTTGTAGTGAAGCACGCTCTTGTGCAAGACAAATGGTTAAAGTGCGGTATAAATGACCAATTGCATTGTATTGTATAATTATTTGCAAGCTAAATTTTTTTAACTGCTATGCTTTACTCTTTAGATCTGTGATTTGCGTATGGGGGCGGAAGGATCTCGGCAAAATGTATGAAGACCTAGGCCTACAGAAAAATTAAAAAATTAATTATGATATTATCATATTATTATTATTATATTGCCCGCCTTCCCATGTACTCTCACATCTCTACCTTTATGTTTCATGAACTTCACTGGCTTCCTCTCCGTGCTCGCACACAATTTAAGATCCTCACTCTGATCATAAAGGCTCAATGGGGTCTTAACCAAAATATCTGACTAATGTTTTACTTCGTCCTCACTCAGCTTCCTCCCACCGTCTACTTCGTTCATCCAACAGATTTGACCTCTTGGTTCCTCGGTCTAGAACTGCTATGGCTCAGTCTCGATCATTTGTCTCAATTGGTCCTTCTCTTTGGAATGCCCTTTCTCCTTCTGTTCTCTTATCTCTACACTTCTTGCTGGTAGTCTCTCCTCTGCTTTGTCTCTCTCAAAACCTGTTTCTTCTCGCGGAGCCTTGCGCACTGGGGCGCCTCTGAACGGTTCACCCTACTAGAGGTGCTTTATAAATGTTTAAATACAATACAATATTAGACTACTTATAACTCTGGGCAATCCTGTCAACGGCGGTGTTAAATTATTTCACACTCAAATTCAGATATGTTCGCCGATGACTACTTTGTGATGTGGTGGTGGTGGTAATGGTGGTGTTGGTGGGTGTGGTGGTGGTGGTGTTGGTGGGTGTGGTGGTGGTGGTAATGGTGGTGGTGGTGGTAATGGTGGTGGTGGTAATGGTGGTGGTGGTAGTGGTGGTAATGGTGGTGGTGGGTGTGGTGGTGGTGGTGGTGGTAATGGTGGTGGTGGTAATGGTGGTGGTGGTGGTAATGGTGGTGGTGGTGGTAATGGTGGTGGTGGTAGTGGTGGTAATGGTGGTGGTGGGTGTGGTGGTGGTGGTAATGGTGGTGGTGGGTGTGGTGGTGGTGGTGGTGGTGGTGGTAATGGTGGTGGTGATGGTGGTGGTGGTGGTGGTGGTGGTGGTGGTGGTAGTGGTGGTGGTGGTGGTGGTGGTGGTGGTGGTGGTGGTGGTGGTGGTGGTGGTGGTGGTAATGGTAATGGTGGTGGTGGTAATGGTGGTAGTGGTGGTAATGGTGGTAGTGGTGGTAATGGTGGTGGTGGTAGTGGTGGTAATGGTGGTGGTGGGTGTGGTGATGGTGGTAATGGTGGTGGTGGTGGTGGTAATGGTGGTGGTGGTGGTAATGGTGGTGGTGGTGGTGGTAATGGTAATGGTGGTGGTGGTAATGGTGGTGGTGGTGGTAATGGTGATGGTGGTACCACCACCATTACCACACCCACCACCACCATTACCAACACTACCACCACCACCATTACCACCACCACCACCATTACCACCACCAACACACCCACCAACACCACCATTACCACCACCACCACATCACAAAGTAGTCATCGGCGAACATATCTGAATTTGAGTGTGAAATAATTTAACACCGCCGTTGACAGGATTGCCTAACTCTGTGTAATGCCGATTGCATTTGACTACATAGCAGTGCCGGCGCTAGGGTACCGGAGGCCCCCCCCCCAAAAAAAATTGTGCCCCTGTCCACACTCCAAAGTCTCCCTTTGGGTGAAGGACAAATGGACAATTGCTCTATTGGTTTGCGAAATATTATTTTGTATGCTTTGCGTTAAAACATAATTTATTCTGTGCGTGGTTTCCGCAATGAATAGTCATGAAAGGTATTCAGCTACATTTGAGGCCCCTTGCAAACTTGAGATCAGACACCTATAGTCTACAAAGGCCAACTGGGACCCTACACAGGCTTTAATGTTTGGTCCTCACGCAGGTTTTATTTTGAGGTCTCATCCCATTAGCAATTAATAATAATTTACAATTTACAAACGTTATGTTTGAGAAAGTGGACAAAACTGCCATGAATTAGTTTAAATGGCTTTACTTGCACCCAAAATCAGTATGATACTTGCATTAAGTCTGGTATGGCAGTGCCATTATTTTGGTTAGTTGAGGCATGCAACAGACCGGATCTGGAGCCTCAAGTAAATGCGCCAGTTTAATAAAATATACAGTCACAAATGGGCATAATGACCAGCTAAATTTGGAGGCCCCTTTCAAACTCGGAGGCCCCTCAAACTCGGAGGCCCCCCCCGGCCGGGGGCCGTGGGGGGGTGCTAGCGCCGGCACTGCTACATAGTCTACATTAAAAGTGTATTATGTTCAGATAGTCCATAGGAGATTGTTTTCTGCCTATGGCCCTATGCGGAAACATTGGGCTATTCCCCCCCCCCCCCCAAACAAAAACCAAACAAAAACAAGTTGGAGCGACGAAAAACCCAAGAAAAACCCAAGTTGCCCAAATCGTCCGAAAATTTCAAAAATTTTCCGTCGCCGTTTGTCAGATTCTGCCTGGGGAACGGACATTATCCCCCCTGAACATTATCCCCCCCGGACATTATCGCCCCGGACATTATCCCCCCGGACATTATCCTCCCCGGTTTTTTGTAGGACATTATCTCCCCCGGACATTATCCCCCCTTCATGTACAAATCAGGGTAAGCGTCGTGAGGGTCGGTTAGGGTCAAGTTGAGCGTCGTGAGGGTCGGTTAGGGTCAGTGTAAGTGCCGTGAGGGTCGGTTAGGGTCAGTGTAAGTGTCGTGAGGGTCGGTTAGGGTCAGTTTAAGCGTCGTGAGGGTCGGTTAGGGTCAGTGTAAGTGTCGTGAGGGTCGGTTAGGGTCAGTTTAAGCGTCGTGAGGGTCGGTTAGGGTTAGTGTTAGTGTCGTCATTAGATGAATGAACGAATTGGAATCGTATACAGTAAGTAGGCCCACAAAGGTTTGTTAACGTGATTTGAACTTCGTAGACTTATTAGCGTCAATCATTTTAGGTAATAGACTGGGGGGGATAATGTCCTACTTCGGGGGGATAATGTCCGGGGGGATAATGTCCTACAACCATTCTGCCTATATCTGTGACGGCCATGCTTTTACGCGTTACCGAGCCGTCCTTAACCCATTCCAGTAGTTTTTACCTATGCACTTGTCACCGTCGTTTGCGGGCATTTTCCTGCATATGTAATTTTTAAAAAGACAAGATCACCTAACCCTATACTATAAACGACAACCTGCGTATAATAATAATAATTTTTGTTATAAAGTCTGGAACGTCGCATTGGGAATTTTGGGGGCGTGGCTTGAACATATACTAATAATACCAACGACCTCATATATTACGAATAATACTATGCAGCGTGGCCACTCCCCCCCCCCCCAAACAAAAACAAGTTGGAGCGACGAAAACCCAAGAAAAACCCAAGTTGCCCAAATCGTCCTAAAATTTCAAAAAATTTCCGTCAAAAAATTCTGACGACCTTTTTTATTCATTCGGACCAAACATTTTTACAATTTCCCCTCAACAAATTCTGATGACCTTTTTTAAAGTCATCAGTCCAAATCTTTCCGAAATATCCGCAGTTTCCTGAATTTTTTGCGAAAAACCTAAGTTTTTCCGAAAAAAAAACAATTTCCCAAGTTCGGATTGAAAACCCAAGATTTTTTTGGAAAAAACCCAAGATTTTGTGGTTTAAAAAAAACAGAAAAAAAACAAATTCGTTCACAAAAACATTCCATTTTCCAAGTTCGGATCGAAAAACCCAAGATCTTGTGAAAAAAAAACAAGGAGTGGCAACGCTGATACTATGAACAGCTTCGATCATTGATATGTATTATATTAACTGGATGGATAAGGCTTCGTATAGTGGTCTATGGCCGACGGCGAATCAGTCGCGACTTCCGCTATGGGCAGCGTGGGCTTGTATGTAAACCCTTGTTAAATTCATCAACTTTGAAGGCAATTTTCAAGAAATCTGATCAGTGACCGCTAAATACAGTTAAGTTGATTGTTTTGTATACCACTCAACTCAAAAACCCCAGGCTGATTTTAAACAATTGTGTATCATTGCTGAGAAATTTGTGTTTTAAAGCGAAGTGTTGTGACGCCTATCCTTTGCTATGGTTTGCCTCTAGGAGACTAGGAATCCTGGGATTTGGCCCAGAGGATTCTGGGATTTGCCCCCAGAGAATTGTGGGATTTGCTCTAATGAATTTCCCTTATTGAGCGATAATCCGAACTTTCATAGGCTATCAGCATTCCAGTAGCTATATAGTACATTTCAATTATACTTCGGATGCCATACAGATAATGCGAATTCGCATCATGGGCGTCCGCAGGAATATTTCTAGGGGGCGGAAACTTTTAAATAATTGTCACATGGTCTAAATTTAATGGGTGACAGTTTGAATTTCCATATTACCACGAGAGAATCCTGTAGCCTACCTATAAGTTATGCGCCCAAAGAAAGATATAAAGGTTCAACTTGTAGAGCGAATCGATAATCACATTGAAAATCGTGTTGTAACAATCACAACCAAATAATCTAAATTCATGTGCAACTATGCGAAAAATCCAGAGAGGCGCACTTGCGCCCCCTTGCGCCCCGCTGCGGACGCCCATGATTCGCATACCGGTATAACGGCGGTATTCTCTGAATTCTGCGCTCTACGACTCCAGCCATGTTCTATTGTTCCTCTAGTGTCGATCCATTATGCATGTTCCGCCGCAGTGGAAAGCAAGTAGGCCTAGGCTTACAATATCAAAAAATTTTTGCCCCGAGGTATTTAGGATCCCTCATGGACTTATCACCTAACTACTGTTATAAAACCAGTCTGGAATTGTCAGGCCTCGTCTTCAGGGTTTGAAGAGAATGTTCCTTTAAAAGCTACCAAGTTATAGCGCTGAATGTTGACAGACAGACGCTGGAAAAGAAAGGTTGCCTCGCGTCTGTCACCAGTAATGGATGATATGCGCTTGCCGATTTCATTGATGAATTCAAGGGCTGATGGATTAAGCGGACCTAGGGTCTCCATGGCCACTGGTTGGAAGATGTAAGAAGCGGGAAGACCTGCATATTTCTGGGTTTTACGGATGACCGCCTGTACTGATGCCGGCCCTACCAGATTGGCCGGTTGAGTAATGTAAGAGGCGGCACAAGTATGCACAATTGTGGCGTCCCACGCCAGGTACCTCCCCTCCGACCAGGGTATTAGGGTTGCACCGTCGGGCCTTTTGCCGTCAGATCTAAATAGGCCCGCGGGTTCCTTGACGCTCGGAACATCTGCTTTGAGGAGGGCGCGCCATATGATGTCGTTTATGGCGTGATGGCGCAAGGAGCGTCCCAATGCCCTCCTGCAAACGAAGCCATGGTGGCCCTCCGGGCCAACTCCAGCACCACAATGGCATGTGTGAGGACCGCACAAGTCCAGGCCCAACCTCAATCCCACCGCCACCCGGACCGCCTCATTGTCCAACGCGAGGCCACACGCGGAAATCGGGAGCGCGGTCAGCCAGTCGGCTGAATGAGGACTGCTGACCGCGACCAGCCTGGCCTGGTTGACAAAATCAACGGCACTCCTGCTGACTTCCAGCTTATCCTTCTGGATCAGAGGCTGATCCCAGCAGCTCTGTCTGATGGGCATGGGTTCTAAGCTCTGTCTGATGGGCATGGGTTCTAATTATTATTATTATTTATTATTATTATTATTATTATTATTATTATTATTATTATTATTATTATTATTTTAATATCTTCAAGAAAACACATCAACAACAGGAAACACACACAAAAAACAGAAAAGCTACAGCTACAGTCACACGTCTTCCGGCCTCGGCTCAGCCAAAGTGCCTCGAAAGGCCACCGAGTTGAAGCGCTGGACAGTAATAGAGAGGCGTTGCAGCAAAAAGCAGGTCTCTCTCAGATCACCGGAAGACAGTGATAGAATGCGGCCTAAATCTGATAAAAAGTCGAGACCAATAGTACAAATGGGACCTAGAGTCTCAAGGGCAAGAGGGACAAAAAAGTGAGTGTTTGCAAGAGCGGCGTATTTAGTATTTTTCCTCTCCGTTGCAATCTCGGCAGCCGCGCCCGCCGTCGAAGCCGTGGCCTGGATATATGATGGTGCAAGAGTGTCTACCACTGTCGCATCCCACACAAGATGACGACCCGCAATTATTATTATTATTATTATTATTATTATTATTATTATTATTATTATTATTATTATTATTATTATTATTTTTAAGCGCCCGAGGTATTAATTTATGATCCCTCAGGCTTTAAAAACAATAAATACTAAAAACAGTGTTGTTCTGGAGTTAACGGTCATCGTCACCGGTCGATTATTATTATTATTATTTTTTTTTTTTTTTTATTGCCCGAGGTATTTATGATCCCTCAGGCTTTAAAAACAATAAATACTAAAATCTGTGTTGTTCTGGAGTTAACGGTCATCGTCACCGGTCGATTGTGCAAAGGTAGAGCGAAAAGAAACAGCGTTAAAGCGTTGAATACAAACAGAAAGACGCTGAAAGAGATGTGCTGTCTCCTGCGGGTCTCCTGACACCATGGTCAACCGCCGCCCTAGTTCTGATAAGAACTCCAGGCCCTGTGCATTGATGGGACCCAAGGTCTCAAGTGCCACCGGAATGAATTCGTGTGTACTGGGGATTCCTGCATATTTTGCTGTCTTCTTGGTGGATTATTTTTTTTTGCCCTGAGGTACTTCGTTCCCCCAGGGGCTTATAAAATATTAAAAACAATGTGCCTGGAACGGCTAAACCAATTATTATTATTATTATTATAACACAATCATTTATTGAAAAACAAAACAAGCTTGAAACCGGACTAATAAAAGAAAAGTGTTCAAGCGTAGAGAGCATTGATATCGTCCCCGGGGAGTGGTGCAAAAGAACCCCTATAAGCACCTGCATTGAAACGTTGTGTGCAAATAGAAAGTCTCTGGAAGAGGTAGACAGTTTCTCTTGGGTCACCGGAAACAGCGGCACAACGGTGGCCCAACTCTAATAAAAATTCCCGACCCGCACTATTGATGGGACCCAATGTTTCAATTGCAATTGGTACAAACTCGTGGGAGACAGGAAGAGAAGAGTATTTGTTACACTTTCGATCCGCAGCATGTTCGGCAGCACCTCCGGGTACAGTAGATGACAGATGTAGATAGGAGACAGCACAAGTGTGGATGGCTGTGAAATCCAATGCAATGTATTTTCCTCTGGCCCATGGGACGAGGGTGGCTCCGTCTGGTCTTTTCCCGTCCGTTCTTATCAGGCCTGGAGGCTCCTTCGAACTCGGGATATTCGCTTTCGCGAGTGCCCTCCACACCAAGTCGTTGACCGCAAAGTGTCGGGCCGTTCTTCCAGATGATCGTCTGCAGGCCAACCCGTGGTGTCCTCTTGAGTCGGCGGTCTCTCCGCACTGACACTGGTGTGGTGTACACAGATCCAAACCCAGGCGCAGTCCAACGGCAACCCGGATTGCCTCGTTGCTTAGATCTAAGCCGCAGGCGGTCACAGGAATAGTTCAAAGCCAGTCTCCCGCATGAAGGGAGGTCACCGCAAATAGCCTGGCCATGTTGACTGGATCGCTGTAGGCGGCCCATACCGCTGCCCTGTCTGCCTCTATCAGTGAACTATCCCACACGCTCTGCCTGTTCAGCAAGGGCTCTGCGGTGCTCGGCTGGGTGTTCTTGCGGACCTCGAGCAGGTCGTCGATGTGAACATCATCCCACTCCTCCTTGCACAGGATCAAACTCACGAGTGACTTGGTCGATGCGGCTGATGCCAAGTAAGCTGAAGATGCCAGCATCGAGACACGTCTAACTCCGAGTCCACCATCTCTAATCGGGAGTGTGGCTTGTAGCCATTGGATGTCGTTGAGGCTGATGTTGATGATATTCTCAAGTCCCCTGCGCATTTGTTCGTCCATTTTCTCGAGCAATGGATGGCCATGGCATGGGGCAATTCTCAGCAAATAGGTAAGTTTTGCTGCCCCAAAACTTGCCCGCAGCAGGATCAACGCTGCCTGAGCTTGAAGGCAGGCCAGGTCTGTTACTGCCCGTTCTAGTATCTCGCTGTGCCTGAGCAGCGCCCCGTCTAAGGCCTCTCCTCGGAACAGTGGAGCTCCCAGTAGGAGGAGCGACCCAATGTCCGTCCGCTCGAATCCTTCAAATGCTGGCTCCGTTTGGTCCGTCTTTGAGTAGAGTTCCCATTTCTTACTGTTCAAGCAGATACCTAGCGATGTCTCCAGGTCTTTAATCAATGCCAAATCCTGCAGTACGTCGTCTTTCTTACCTCCCAGCGAGATGTCGTCCAGATAGCCAAGCCTGAAACTTGAGCGCATTGCACGCAAGACTGGCTGCGGAGGCAGGCAGAACAGCAGAGGCCCCAAGGGATCCCCCTGCTGCGGTCCCATCATCGAGCGAACCACGAAGGAACCAAACTGCAGCTGAGATTCTGCTGAATATGCCTGATGTGTGAAGGCATAGATCTCCGGTATAGTGTTGTAAACCATCTGCATCATGACGTCTCTTCGCAAGGTGTTGAATGCGTTTGTGAAGTCAAGTTTAACGAAGATCTCGTCCTATGTCATGTTTTTGACGAAGCTTCTTGCCTCATGTACTGCCGCTTCACCGCCTCCTGGAACTGCCACTCCAACTTGCAATGGGGCAAAGAAAGATTCTAGCCTTCCCAGGGCGTAGCTGTTGGCGCACTTCGCTGCCAGCCTCCTCCAGGCGTACCCAATCGCTATTGGTCGAAGACCTCCTGATTTTTTAGATAAGGCGATCAAGGTTCCGCCGAAAACAATCTCTCGCATTTCTTTTGGGCAGTCTCCTCTAAGCAGCACGTTAATGAAGCTTGTAAGTGTTTGCAAGAACGACTCTGATGATTCTTTATTATTCAGTAAGTCGAGAAGGTGTTGGGGTCGCAAACCGTCCGGCCCCCCCAGCGGATCCCGCCGGGAAAGATCGCACCGCGTCCGCCACATCCTTTTCCGATGCCTGGTATGGTGTGGTCCGCGCTGCATCTGGTAATTCTGCCAGTTTGAAAGCCCACTTATCCGACGGATGTCTTTCCTGCATGGCTGCAACGGTTTCTGGTGTCGCCTTGACTGGATAATCCTGACTGCAGAGGATTCGTGTGGCTGCTTTGATGTTTCCATCTTCCAGTTTGGCGTTGACTGCTGCCAAGAACAACTCCCTCTCAGATATTAATATTATTATTATTATTATTATTATTTATTTTTTTACCCGAGGTACCTAGGATCCCTCGGGATTTCAAAAAATTATGATAGGAGCTGTTATTCAATGTAAAGAAAATCAGGCCTCGTCCTCCGTGACAATTATTATTATTATTATTATTATTATTATTATTATTATTATTATTATTATTAAAGGCGACACCTGCTTATTTACTTACTCATTTACTTACTTGGAAAGTCTAACCTTCATCTCGCAACATCTGGTTTATGGTTTGACGAGATTTGGTGACCAAGCATTTGCAAAAGCAAACGAGATTTGGCTTTTATCGTGATCTACAAGAAACGTAAAGATGGCGATGCACATTCCGAAGGCACCGGGTTTCGCTCAGATGCTCAAAGATGGAGCCAGAGTGAGCATTATTCTATGTAAAATATAGATTTGACGATTGAGGCTTACTCTAATGATGTTACGAAGCGATATCAGTATTAAAAGTTTATCAGTTGGAGAGTATATCGATGCGCCATGCGGACACGGCGTGGCATGACTTGCTTTTGAGTCATTTCATAATCACCGAGGGCTTATAACTGACATATCTCAGATTTGACTTTATTTTGCCATTTGGAAGTTTGATTTGTTTGTATATCATGGAGGTTTTTAAAAATCCTATCATGTTGCTGCAATTTATGGCTGGCAGATATGGGCGGAGTTTATCAGGGCTAGAGAAGGGCTAAGCCCCCCCTCCAGAAGGTCCACATTCAACTTTTTTACCATGAAAATGGTATCGTTTCCTGAAGTTGCTCCCTCCAAGAATGCCCAGACTTGAAAATTTATTCCAGGAGTAATCCTGAAGACTGCGTGCCCGTATACAAAACTGCACTAAAATAGAGCACAGCGACAGGTTACCATGGCCGACGGCGAATCAGCTGCGTCTTCTGGTTTGGACAGCCTGTGCTTGTTTATATGTAAAAATATGTAGTAAATAGAAACGAGAAAGTAACACGATTTGGAAATGCCAAGTTTAAACTGTTTAATATGATCGAACAATTAATTGTAGGCGAAATGTACCAAAAATAATGGAAAGAAAAGGCCTGCTTCAATTGATTACTTATTTACTGACCGCTTTGCATTGTGGGATGCAGATGATAGGTCGTTGCGCTCTATTTTAGTGCAGTCGTTGGCAACCATTATTGTTTTGTATACGGGCATGCAGTCTTCGGGATTACCATTCCGGGAAAATGGCTGTTTTCATGAACGAAAGTTTAATCGAATGACTAAAAAAGGTCATCAACTTTTTTGGGCCGAGATTTTTTCCCCGTTTGATCTGGACTAAGTCTCTGCCCCAGTCAAAATTTTTTTAGCCCTCCCAAGAACGGAAACCAAACTTGGCCCACACTGGCAGATATAAATGGACTGTGAAGCACTCGCGACTTGTTTGAACTTGGTGAAGTAGTTTAGAGGTTAGTATCTCAGCAGTCAGGAACGGATGCACATACATGTAGGCCTACAAAATTTGGTGGTTTTCTGCAACTTTTGTGTACTTTCTGATTCTGTAAATCACTCTGAATTGAAACAAATAGTTTGTCACTAATATGTATGTAGAAGTAACGAAGACTCAGTTTGCTAGTTTAAATCAAAATTTGGCAATATTCATTTCCTTGTGCTATTGGGCCGTACGTTTTCGGCTAATATACAGTGCCTTTTGCCAGTGTAAGTGATGCTGCCTAGGGTGGCCAATTTTTACATTGGAAAAATTATTTTCTGTGAATTTATATCGAACACCCTCTAATTTGGTGAGAATTGATGTAAATAGTACCCAGTACTAAAAATGTTAAAATATGAGGAAGCACATTAATAAACATATTATAAATAAATGCAAATTTCGGAAAAATTTCTTGTGTTCTTAGCTTTGTAACTCTAAACCAGCGGTTCTCAACCGGGGGTCCGCGGACCCCTGGGGGTCCGCGGCGATCTGCCAGTGGGTCCGCGAGCAAGTCCTGAAAATTATACATTTCTTAGTTAAAAGCATAGAAACAGATAAATTTTTGCCAATTTTTCATTTTTCCCCTTTTCAATGGCGATATGAAACTTATAACATGCTGATCAATTACAAATTCATCTGTTTTAGATAGGTAGGTTTGTTTTAATAACTATATACAGTGCAGACTGAATCTATTTTCGATCAGGGAATAAAAATGGATAGGCTAATTTCACCAAGGCACGTCCACTAAACTCTCGTCTTTTTGTTAGTTCGGGGAAATCATGCACAGTTGATAATATGTAGGCCAGCCGAATTTCATTGGCTATCAACCTTATGGCTATCTCTAGAATAGATTTTGGGATTCTTTTGAGAGAGTTTCTTAGAGAAAAATGCAAACTGTGCTCGAATACATGTGTCTAAAGCTTACATTATAAAACAAAATACAGGTTTAAAAAAATAAATTTCATATAATCTTATTATATAAATTTGTAGGCCTACTACAGGAGTGCATGGGCACATAGGCTATATTATAACACACATAATTATAAGCCTCTCATTATATAGCCTAAGATAATAGAGGCGCACAGTCGCGATAATGTGCCAAAAGGCAACAAATTTTATTGGGGGTCCGTGACCGGGACACAAAATTAAAAGGGTCTGAAAAGGTTGAGAACCACTGCTCTAAACCACCCTGTAAGTCTTATCTAAAGGTGCAATTAATTAATCATTCTTGTCCAGTATATTATTAGGTGATAGATGGCATCATAATGACTAATTAATGTGACTATAAATTCAGAATATATATTTTACTCTATTTCTGGGTTTTTTTTACATAATTTCTATTTTCTTTAAATATATCTTAAAATTTGTTTAGATTTTATTATATTTAAACACCTTTGTTTGTAGAAATGTGTATTATAGCATTTTGGTTTAATAATAAATAAATGTCCTATGATATTATTATTCTTATCAAGCACTGTTATCTATCATAGTTTTTTTTTAAATGTATGTATTCGTTTTGTTATGCAATGTAATGCATGTGTGATTGTCAGATGCAAATAAAGGCTACTAGCCTACTTACTTGCTTACTTACTTACTTAACAAATGAAATATTAAGATTGATGTCTAGAGTAGTTTGTAGGTACAAACATTCTGCAAATTATAGGCATTTTATACTCGCTTAGAAGAACACATACTTCGTTGCAGTGTGTACCTTTGTGCAGAAAAGGGCAGTGGTATAATTTTTGGATAGTCTTTTCTACCTACCTACCCATTTTTTAGAGCTCTGTTTCCAGAAACACACCATTAATTTTTTTGCCTTATATTTGCTGTTTCTTTGTGTTTAGCATGTATCTGGCTTAGATGAAGCTGTTCTTCGAAACATAGATGCTTGCAAGGAACTGGCAACTACAACAAAGTCTGCTTATGGACCATTTGGTTGGTGTACAGTTTCTTGACAAATGACAAAGTTTCTTTGTCATTTTGCCATAAAAATCTATTATCTTTTTTATTTTTTGTGTAAGGTCATAAGATTTAAGGTTAGGTGGCATAGGCGCAACCACCCTATGGGACCCACAGGATGCGCCCCCCCTCAACTTCCGAGAGGCTTGGGACGGCCCCCAACTTTTGACAAGAGCCTTGGAATGGTCCCTCCCAACTTTTGCCACCGACTGCTGCTAATAGCCGTTTCAATATATATACACTGTGTCCGGAAAAAATGGACCCATTTCGTACATCTTAAGTCTTCAGCTGTTGAGCAGGTTTGTGACATGGACGACCTCCGCCGTCCCGCTCTGTCCTGTGCCTTCCTCTTGGTGCGACCATCTGTATCTCCACTATCGAGAATACTCGGCATATTTAATCTTCTTCTTCCTCATGTTGCCTTCCCCTTCATACGTTCCTCCAGCAACTTCACCAACATACCCTCTCCTCTAAGTATGTGGCTCAGCCACCTATGCTTTCTCCTGCTTATTAATTATAGTAGGGCCTAGTTTTCTTTGCACCCCTGCTCTTTCCAAAACTGCCTGATTTGTGACTTTGTCTCTCCAGCTTATTTTCAGCATTCGCCTCCAAGTCCACATTTCAAAGACCTCTATTCTCTTCCTATCTGTACCAGTCATTGTCCAGCACTCAGCAGCATATCGTCGCCTTAGAATTATCTTGTCGTATTTTGTCCATTTATCTTGTCCATTTTTTTCCAAAATCAAGTTCAGACTTGTTTTGTAGCAAAAAAATTGTTTATCTTCCTTCACTGTTAATGGTTAGGACAGTGATGGGCACAGTTTTTTTTTCGAGGGCCACATTTTTTTCGGGGGGAATGGGCGCGGGCCGCAAAGGAATGTTCCAATAGGAAATTGAAACTTATCTATAGTTAACAAAGTCATTCTGCACACAGGTTCAATAAAGTGTGTACAGTCACAATAGTTTGAATAGTGACTGAATCTATTCAATCGGCAATGTACTGAATGTTGTCGTAACGCGGTGAGTAGCTGTTAATACTTGTTCGTAGCTGACATATCAAGTGGTCTTGAGTAAGTCTATTTCGCAATTTGTTCTTGACAACATTCATCTGTGAGAACAACTGTTCGCAGCAGTAAGTACTCCCAACCATACATAGCAGCTTGTTAGCAGCAGTCTTAAGTGTTGGATATGAGTACTGATTAACAGTCTACCAAAATTCGGCTGGATTCACAATTGCATGAGATCGGGCAAGTTCATCGTCACTTTGAATCTCCAATATTTCTAACTGTGCTTTACTGACATCATTAACTGTGCTTTACTGACATCATTGACGATAGAGTCAGTGAAGTCGTTCGGATCAAACGTGAATGGATTTCTGAAAAAGTGAAAGTGTACTTTCATATCGTTACACTCACGAAATCGTAGTTGAAACTCTTGCAACAGATTGTCTACCTCCGCAACGAAGTCACACTGTTCAGGATACGCTCCTTCTGCTTGCATTATTTCGCCAAGACAAGGGAAATGTGTCCAGTTCATCGCAGCCAAGTGTGTTTTGAACAATGTCAATTTACTCTTAAATGCATCAATTGTAAAGATCATGTCTGACAAACATTTCATCTGTCCTTGCAGTTTCAAATTCAAGTCATTTAGGTGTTTGGTGATGTCAGTCAAGAACGCAAGTTTTGTTAACCAACTGTGATCACACAATACTTCATGTTCTCTGTTAATATCATGGAGAAAAGCAAGTATCTCAGTTCTCAAGTTAAAGAAGCGTTTCAGCACATTTCCACGTGAGAGCCATCTGACGTTATTGTGATAAGTGAGGTCATCAAAGTTTTTATCCTCGATTTCTGAGATAAATTCTTGAAACTGTCTGTGTCGCAAAGGTGACGCTCTAATGAAGTTAACAATGTTAACAACTTCTTTGAAGACTTCTGCAAACCCAAGTTTACCGGCACAAAGATTTTCTTGGTGAATTACGCAATGATAAGACAAAAATGCAGGAAATTTGTCGTCTGCACACAGAAGACCAATTAAACCGTTGTGTGAACCCATCATGGATGGAGCACCATCTGTTGCAACGGAAACAAGTTTCTCCGGTGGGATATCAAAACGATTCAATAAAGAAATTAATGCATGGTAAACGTCTTGTCCACGTGTTGTCGACAACAATGGCTCCAAATTCAGAAACTCGTCCTTTGTGCAGCCGTCTGAAAAAACCATTCTTATGAATACTGCTAGCTGTGCAATATCGGTAATGTCACAAGATTCATCAAGACATAAGCTGTAAAATTGGCACCTTGTTATGTCTTCTTTCAGTTGAGCTTCTATGTCCACATTTATTTCATCGGCTCTGCATGTTATGCAGCGCCTGCTAAGAGAAACTGCGTTGAATTCAGCACGAACTCTATCTTGTATTTTCTTATCGTCACTGAACAAAGTAGACGTAACTTCAGAAAAACATTCCTTAAGAACATCAACGTCCGAAAAAGGCTTCTTATGTTTACACAATGTCCATGCAACTTTCAGCGACGCAACATATGCCTTCTTCTGTACAGTCTGTGCTTTACTGAAAATTGTCTGCTGTCGACTGAGCTCACTTTTGAGGAAATCAACGCGCTTCTGCCGCTCGGTAGACTTCGCAGGATATTTCCTATTGTACTCAACATGTCTGGACTCGTAATGGCGCTTAACGTTGTATTCCTTGTTCACTGTTATCGATTCCTTGCAGATTAAACATATACTACCGGAGCCTTGTAATGTTGTGTTTGGTGTAACGAAATAATCTAACAACCATGTGTCGTGAAATAATCTGTTTTCTGACGACAATTTACGTTTTTTGTTAATCGACGCCATGATTTATCCGAAAGAATAAAAATCTTTCAAGAATGATCTAATTTACTGCTTCCCTAGGCGGCGCTAATTTCACTGCAGCTAAGGATTAATAAGTAAGCAAAGTCAACACATGATGTCAATATTATGCTAGACGTCGACGATCAACTGCAAAAGTTACGTTTCCTGCATAAAACTTTATTTGAAAATTTAAGTTGTCTTAGGATTCTCCACAAAAGGAGTCCGAGGGCCGCGTGCGGGCCGCGCTTTGCCGGCGGGCCGCACAAAAGGAGTCCGAGGGCCGCATGCGGCCCGCGGGCCGCACTTTGCCCATCACTGGGTTAGGAGATACAACGAGTCGTTTTAAAGATATTCAACGAAAACTACTTGTCGTATGTCCAATTTCAGTGTTGTTTTGTCGTATCTCCAATTTATTTTGCCGTATCTCCAGTGCCGCAGTCACGGTTTAAATGTGCATTGTCATATGTCCAGATAAAGCTCGTCGTTGATTGGACGAAGGAGATACGACATACCACTTGTTGTATCATAGTGTCGTATGTCCTGGGAATAAAAACGTTCTTTTATTTAAAAAAGGGTATTAAACTTGCGAGAATTGAAACGAACAAACTCACAATTGATTGTATATTGCTTTCTTTTATTAGGCGTAAAAAAATTGTTGTGTTTCCGGTAACCCGACCGACCCATTTTTACGGCCGCGACTCAAAAATATTTTTAATTTTTAAAAAAATTCAAATTTTTTTTTTTAACATTTGTATTGACATAACATAAGAGACGTCAACAAAATGAAATTAATAGGTCTGTTTCTAGAGCAGTTTTAGGTGCAGACAGTCGGGGAAATAGGCAGTTTATACTTGCTCAGAACACGTTCTTTGTTTCAGCATGCAAAAAAGACTAGTGGGGTATACTTTTTCGGATAGTCACTGCATAAAAATATTTTACCAAAATAAAAATATTTTCCGACCTACCTACCCAATTTTTTTTAGCTCTGTTACCGGAAACACAACATTTTTTTAGGCCTTATTACATATTTAAAAAAATTCTCACGTCAGGATGACTTGCAATTGATTTAAATCCATTTTACACAACATTTTTCAAAATTTCACAAAAACCATTCTAAGTTTCAGTTTAATTTTAGTGCAACATCCTTTAATATGACGTCTTTGCTTGAAGTTTTTTTTTTGCACTGGATATGTTTTTTTGCGTCCAAAGTTGCGAAACTTCTACATCGTTTTTCTCGGAATTCACAAAAGTGGACATACGCTGAGGCGATGATATGTTGCAACTGTCCATATCAAACATTTTATTCATTCTTATCTTCAGTTCTACATTCATACTACCAGTTAGTATCCTTTTCTTTTCCATGAAGGCACATTTACCCTGAGCTATTCTGCTCTTAATATCTGCTTTGCAATAGCCATTCTCTGATATTACAATTTTGTATATGAAAATAAATAGTAAATATTCATCGATTTTTGCAATTCAAACACCATTTTAATCCTGACATATTTGTCTTTCATTGGTGAATGGTGAAAATATAAAAGTTCCAGTCACAATAATGACGTCATAATGACGTCATTTGCATCAAAATGCATTTAGCCGGCATTCATGCATGGTTTTGGTTGTTATATTGACTCAAGATTGATAAAACGGAAATCCATTTAATAGAACCATTCGTGAAAATAAATGCAGCTTATTAAGGGATTGAATAATGCAGGAGAATGTGTACAAGACAAGGATAAGAGACATTGAAGAACTCCGTGAGCGAATTGTGGTAATGCCTGAGAGGATTTTGATCAACTGGTTATCGATGCTGCTGCTGGCTATTAGCGCAAGCGTTTTGAAGTTGCATTGAGGTCAAAGGTGGACACTTTGAGCACACATTGTAGTCTAGCATAATTCAGACATAAAATAAAATTAAAATAAGATTTATTATTGATAAATGCAATTCTTAACACATTGACCGCCTACAGCCCTACACGCCATGTTAAATGACTGGCAGAACTTGCAGAAGTACGAGTTAACTTGTACTTGGCGGCCAATGTGTTAAAGCATGTCTTTCAGCAATGAAAATAAGAATTTTTTTGAGTTTTTTACGGCATTGAAATTTAAGAAAAAAATTACAATTCGAGAAGACACTTTTTAAGTCTTAAACCAAGACTATCAACACTGAAATGACGAGCAATTTCACAAAAATGACAGCCTAAAATACTACCATTGCAGAGTGGAAATTCAAATTTTTTTTGAGATTGTGAGGGGCAGATCCCTTCCCAAACCCTCCCTTGCTCAGCACCTCGTCGATCCTCCTTCGGCCGTTCGTTCGTCTCCCAAAACCAGCACCAAGTGTAAACGGATTCCATCTCCTGACAGTGTAGACCTATGGTCTACACTGTCAGGAGATGGAAATGGACACATGTTTCTAATTCTTTAATTCCACTGTGTGCTGATTTATATGTGCAATTGATTCATTTATTGATAATTATTGATAATTTTGATATTTGTTGAATAAAGTTTTGGCACCATTTTACCGTTTCTAAGATAGATATATAGGTTTCTCTAACAATAAGCGGGACTTCGATCTGTCTCTTTTTCCGGTTATGTGGAAATGATCAACACTTTGGTTCCTCTGTGTCTTAATTTATGTGTAGACTACATTAAAAATCAATGAATATTTGTTTCTTGACTTCTGTCCCTTTAGGGCAGGGGTGTCAAAGAGCTGGCCTGCGGCCAAATGGCCCGCAGGCCATTTCTGGCCCGCCGACGATTTTTTCTGGCCCGCGTAGCCTTCCCTAAAGATTAAAAAATTATTTTAATGTTGTCAAAATTTAATAAGAAGCGAAAAGTGGACATTGAATCAGATCTTTTCGTAATATTTGGACTTTTCTGGGAATTGGCTGACCAAGCCCGGTGCTCCCTCTCAGATGACTACCAAATTTTGCCCATTAGCTTCGTCACCCTGGCCCGCCACTTGTTAGAGGATGTTCACACTGGCCCGCCACTTGTTAGAAGATGTTCAAACTGGCCCTCCATTAAAAAAGGTTTGACACCCCTGCTTTAGGGTAAGCTTTGCATAGATCTCCCAGAAGCTGTGCCATTTTTTGTAAGCAATGGAAAATGTCAATTAGACCTACTATGGCTCAACAAGTGATTGATTGATTGATTTAGATTTTCACAGATCGAGGTGGTTTAGTTATCTCATTTAAAATGTCAGACTGCTTCTGAGATAGAGATAACTAATGTGGAATCCTATAACTATTCTCTTGCCAAAGAATTTGACATAGACACATTAAACAGTTTAGTCTATGAGACACAGTTTAGTCTATGAGACATAGTTTAGTCTATGAGACATAGTTTAGTCTATGAGACGTAGTTTAGTCTATGAGACATAGTTTAGTCTATGAGACATAGTTTAGTCTATGAGACGTAGTTTAGTCAGTTTAGTCTTCGATGCAAGACCTCATGTAATAAAGTACAGCAATGAGGTATGTGAACTTGGCGTTCGTCAATAAACTTTATTGATGCTTTTTAGTTAAGACCAGCCAGCTATGTTAAAATCTGCCACAGCATGTATATGCACAAATTATTGAATGGTGCAGGCAGAATACCTTTTACACTGACAGTTTCTTTATTAACCAATAATATGATTTTTTTCCTGCAGGACAAAACAAGATTGTTATTAATCATCTGGACAAACTCTTTGTTACAAATGATGCAGCTACCATCTTGCAAGAGCTTGAGGTTAGTTCTGAATTAAGGAATTGATATGAATCTTTATCAAATTGCTAGTGAGTAACTTCTTTATATTCTATTGTGTTGCTCTTGAATTTTCTAGCCAGGATATTGGCTAAAACATATTTTTTTTCTATGGCTCTGTACTAGTCTATGAGACATAGTAGCAGAATGGGCGACAACAGAAAAATAAAAAGTGTCATGCTGGGTATTATGGACGGCAAGGGGAGAAGAGGAAGACCAAACAGGGAGTGGATAGATGACATCAAGGACTGGTGCAAACGAGACCTATGCAGCTTAAGTATCTCTGCACAGGATTGGGGACTATGGAATAGGGTGATGCATTGCGCATTAGACACCTACTGTTTTTTGACCATTCTAAAACATAATGCACCAAAAAGTAACAAAAAACTTGATATTGCGAGATAATCATAATAAAAAAATTTATTTATGAAAAAACAGGGTACCAACATAGCTGTATGTCACTGTGAAGTCACATTCTGAAATGTGTCAGATTATTTATTTTCTCTTTTGCAAACGCGAAACGCTGAGGAAACTGAAACCCCCTCGTTGGTAGAAGATAGCACACGCGTCCGGCCAATCGTCGGGGCACAGGGATTGCACAGTAAAAGGCATATATATATATTTACTACTAGCTGGGGTACCCGGCGTTGCCCGGGAAAATTAGGAATCGACACGCCACGGCCACAACCGCACCCCACCCCTCGTCCACTCTCACTTCCTCCCCAAATCCCCTCCTCAACACCCCTCCACACCACCCCATCTACCCCCACCCCACCACACCCCTCAACCCCACCACTCCATCCTCCACACTCCTCCAGCCCCACCCCTCCACCCTCTCCAACCCTCCACCCTCTCCATTCCTCCCCTTTCCCACCTCTCCACCCCTCCATACCCACCTCCACACCACACACCCATCCACGCCAACACCTCCACCCTCCCAAACCTCCTCCACCCCACACTCACCTCAACCCCCTCACCAGACCCACCCCCGAACTCACCTCCACACCCAACCTCTCCGCCCCAAACCCACCCAAAAACACCCCACGACCCACCCCCATCCCTCCCCACTCCCACTCCTCCACTCCATCCCTTCATCCTCCACACCCCCTCCAGCCCAACCCCTCAACCCCCACGCCCCTTCCAACCCCACGCCCCACCCTACACCCTCCCACCACTCCACATTCCTCCCCCTCCCCACCTATCCGCTTCACCCCCTCACCACACCCACCCCCCAACCCACCTCCACACCCAACCTCTCCGCCCCAAACCCACCCAAAAACGACCCACCCCCATCCCACCCCCACTCCTCCACTCCACCCCTCCATCCTCCACACCCCCTCCAGCTCAACCCCCATCCGCTCTTCCCGCCCCACCCTCCACCCTACTACCCCTCCACATTCCTCCTCCCCACCTATCCACCCCCACCCCCTCACCACCCCCACCCCCAACCCACCTCCACACCCAACTTTTCCGCCCCAAACCCACCCAAAAACACCCCACGACCCACCACCATCCCTCCCCCACCCCACTCCTCCATTCCACCCCTCCAACCTCCACACCTCCTCCAGCCCAACCCCTCAATCCCCCACCCCTCTTCACACCCCACCCCACCCCTCCACCCTCCCCATTCCTCCCCTCCCCCACCTCTTCACCCCACCCCTCCACCCTCACCTCTCCACACACCCCATCCACCCCAACCCTCCACCCCCAGAACCCCTCCACCCCACCTCCACCTCACCCCACCGCCCTCAACACTCCTGACCCCCTCATACCCCCATCTCCCACCCTCCACCCCACCCCACACCCTCCGCCCGAAACCCGCCCCAAAACACCCCACCGCACTCCGACCTCTTGACCTGTATTCCACCCGTGAAATATGGGTTTTCGGGAAATATTTTCCCACCACCCACCCACTCTCACATCGCAACCCTCACCCACCTCACAACACTCCACCGCTAACTCCGACCTCCACCGGTATAAATCTACATAATTTGCTCTCACCATTTATATAATGGTCATGCGATCGTTTAAAAATGTGTTTAACCCTTAAACACCGTCGGTGTAGTAAAAGGTAGTTGATTTTGCCTAGGGCCTGACGCCGAGAGTGCAGTAAAGTGTACAACGGCACTCCATACATAATGACGTATTTTGACCAATGAAATGTATTATATTTTCATGACTTTACGTTATGTTGGCCTAGATACTATATTTAGGCATATAAATAAGTGGAGGATCCCCTTAAAATTTGCATTTTTATTACGTAAATCGACGAATCAAATCGGACATTTATCTCGGATATTTACTTGGAAAAAAATGGCGACGAAGCGAGCGCGTGGTCTGTTCGACGCTGAAATAAGGCGAATTCTCGATGAATTAGATTCGATTCCTGGCAGTATTTTGACGAATATGAGAATGAAAACTTGTCACACGGTTCAAGTGACGACTGTAAAGTGGCCTTGGCTGAGGAAAATTCCGACATTGACACCGACTTTACCAATATAATCCGGTACACACGCTGTGAGGGTGAAAGTGGGTCGATTTTATCGGATGATTATGACTTCGGGGCAATAGAGCGGACTGAACAGGTATCGGAATTTCATGTTTCTTCCCTAACTATACCATTTACCGGTGTCTGTGGTGGTCTAACCTATGATGCACCATTTTTGGATTTTTTCCCTCTATTTTCTTAGATGATCAATTTTACGACTTGGGTCTAAATACTAACAAAAATTATAACTCCATCATTTATAAAGATATATTCAAAATTGTTTTTGTATTTTGACCGGCATTAATTTCTGCACATCCTGCATGCTCAAACTAAATATATTGTCAATGAGAATATTTTCATATTTGTGCTTGAACATGAAAAAGTAAAAAAATTGGGGAGGGGTCTAATTTTGGGCAACTTAGGTTACCCCAATTCTTTTCTGATAAAACTGGATGGATAGAAAGGAAGAAGAGATAAATGCTAAAGAACAGTGGTTACATTATGTCTATAGGCCAAGAAATAACTGAGATATCACAAATTCACAATTTTTCAATTTCCTTATTATTTTCCTCACTTTTACGACTTGGGTCTAAATACTGAAAAAAATTATATCTTCCTCATTTATAAAGATATATTCAAAATTGTTTGTGTGTTTTCACTGGCATTCATTTCTGCACATCTTTCATGCTCAAACTAAATATGTTGTCACTGAAAATATTTTAATATAGGTGCTTGAACATGAAAAAGTTTTAAAAAATGAGGAGGGGGTCTAATCTTGGGCAACTTAGGGTACCCCCAAAATTTTTGGGGCTAAAACTGGACGGATAGATGGGAAGAGGAAATAAAATGCTAAAGAACAGTGGTTACATTATGTCTCTAGTAGGGATGTTAAACGATAACCGGAAAACCGGTTATCGGTTCTAAATCCGATAACCGGTTTTCATAATTGACCAACCGATTATCGGATTAATTTTTATTATCATTATTGGGAAAAGTGCTAGGGTGTAGACCGGATACAAACGGTACAATTTTCATAGATTCTGGTAACTAAGACCGTAAGTATTCAAACGCACCTATTCCCGTTATCCGGAGACGTTCCTGCGATTTTATATGAATTTTTGAAATCTAAGGAAATCCTATGATATTTACCGCAGCTGACTATCGGCCGCCATATTTACACACACCGGTAAAGTCATGGGCACTCGCGACGTTCAAATTTAAAACTTCTGTAGCGCATTTATTTGTGTAAGCGCATTACAAATAGATATTTTAAAACAAATAAATTCGCTACAAAAGTTTATAATTTGAATATCGCGAGTGCCCATGACTTTACCGGTGTGTGTAAATATGGCGGCCGAGAGCGAACTGCGATTTTATCATTGGATTTCCTATAGATTTAACTAGACTTCAAAAATTCATATAAAATCGCAGGAACGTCTCCGGATAATTCTAGTTACCAGAATCTATGAAAATTGTACCGTTTGCACCCGGTCTACACCCTAGTACTTTTACCATTATGGCAGCAATAATTACCAGAAATGCCCAAAAATCACGCATAGCGCTTAGTTTACATTCGAACTTTCATCCCATATTTTCATCAGTCTGTCGGTTGAGAGCATCGATATCTATATTTAGAATTACAGATGAGCGTATAATATAATGTCTATGTATACGTCTGTCTTAAATTCATGTGCGGTCTGATCTCCAATCGGATGAGTCATCAACGAATCAAGTTGCAACCAACGACGGTTGCAACCGGCCTTTGCTGTCCGAAGATTGCTATTGGACGAATATTATATATCTACGTTTTTTACTCTATGGAAATTTCGCTAATCTATATCCCTATACCTATTCTTAGATCTAGGCAGCATGGTCGGAAATCGTTAAGTTTCGATTTGTTTTGTAGAGTTCCTTTTTGTTTTGTAAAGACTAAAGACGTGTTTATTATGAATATCTTTTATTTATATTGTATTATGAAGATTTAATAAAAACATACAGTGTAATTATGTCCATTTTTATTATCTAATAAGAACTATAGAATTCGTTGTGAATACTTGATTTCGCGTGTACACACTTTGCGTTACATAATTGCCTACATAGATTACTTTGAATTATATCATATTTAATATTTCCGAGAGGCAATAAAAAACCGATAACCGGTTTTAAACCGGTTTTTACAAACCGATAATCGGTTTAAAGAAAAAACCGATATTAACATCCCTAGTCTCTAGTCCAAGAAATAACTGAGATAGCACAAGTTTTCAAAAAAATTGTTTATAGGCTGTTTTATGGTAAAATAGCTAGGCGTCAGGGGGTAGGTGACAAGACTATGCTACTCGGCTGTTAAGGGTTAATAAACTGCCGTCTTAGAATTTTCGCTCCACCCCACTCATAGTGGTAGAGATTAGCCAACCCCTCCACCGTGTGGCTCTGTCTGGGTAAAAAGTTCGTATTAGCTGCGTTCTAGTGAAAAAAATTTGGGGGTTTTCGCCCCCACCCTGGCCCCCATGGGGGTAGAGAATCGCTAACCCCTCCACTGGGTGTCCGACGCCGAGACGGACAGAGTAGTGAAGGTTTGGAGTGAAAAGGTCAAAAACTGTTGAAATGCATTCCGGCCAAAGACACACACACACACACACACACACACACAGAATCTTCTCTTTATTAATATATAGATATCATAATTACCTATTAGGTCTTCCTACAGCTTTGATCTGAATTTCACAGATATTGATTTTGGGGAAAATATTGAAAAGTGCTCAAACGGTTATCTTTGGTTATAAGTTCAATGTTTCTATGTTTCTTCTGTTTTTTATTATAGGTTCAGCATCCAGCTGCAAAGATGCTGGTCCTTGCCTCTCAACAGCAGGAGCAGGAGTGTGGAGATGGTACTAATTTTGTTCTTGTATTTGCTGGAGCACTGCTTGAGAATGCTGAACAGCTACTGAGAATGGTAAAACCAACAGTTGATAATGCTTTGTGGTATTGCACACTTCACAATTCTTTAAATTTTTATGAAAAGAAATGTAAAAAGTTAAAATAGAGATAGACAATACATTATCACAGGTGCCTGAATTATAGGATATGTATTTTTCTTCATGGGCCTTTTAGTCCGCGTTCTTAGCGATCGAAAAACGTCGTTATGATGCATTTTGGTGTTCTAGCAAAAGAAAGATATTTTGAATTCAGGAAGAAATTCTATGAATAATGTGATATAGTACCAGTTGAAAAAATGTGAACTATTTTCCAGTTTTTTTTACCAGTGGATTTTTTTCCAGGAACATTGAATCAAAATATTGAAGTAGCTTATGAAAAGCTGAATTTTTCTGGACAGGTGTAGGAATATGAGTAGAATGAGATACGAAGTGCCAAACAATCCTTCAGGAGCTCTTTCTGAAAACCTGGTGTCCAAAATAGCCATCATTTTCCATTATTGTCATAATTTTGCAACCTTGGAAGCTAGAATCACATTGGAAGTGACTTGTACCCAGGCTCTGTGGACGAGCATTAATTCCCTTGCACATAATCCCCGGACATTATCCCTCCCAGCAGTGCCGGATTAACTTTTTAGAGGCCTGGCGCAAAGAACGCAACAAAACTAAAGTAGGCCCTCTATCCAATCAAATTATCAAAAAAATGGGGGGAAATAATTATATAGAAAAACATACTTTAATAATTTATGAACACAAAATGAAGCTGTGATAAGATCATAGGAGATTTTTTAATTTAACTTGTTACAGTTCAACTGTTCAAAAATGTTCGTCGAGTTTAAGTCTTTCCTTCGCGCTTTTAAAGTAGAGAAAGAATCAATGATTATCTTGAAAGTCAAGATCTGCCAAGATTTCCGATTCAATGTTCAAAAGAGTGAAATTTGCCAATCTGTCCTGGCCTATTGTTGACCTCAGAGATGATTTTATGCGTTTTAAATGACTGAATGATCTTTCTCCGCTGCAGCTACTTACAGGCAAAGTTAAGTAAATACGTACCGGGTAGTGCCATACAAAGCCGTCTTTCAGATTATAGCGGTACATTATATTCAGCATTTTACTTTATTTCGATGTTGTTTTATGGATTTAGAGTACATGCCATCTTGATTACGACATGGTTGAGGTCCCATCTGCAGCAAATAACTGACCAAGTCTTCATTTATAGTCCACACAGTGCTCAGCATCTGTTTGTGGCACGTTTCCAACAGATTGATTCTCTTGTTTTAATGGTAGATCTATATTATTATGGTATTTTCAGATTTAGGCATATCAATGATATCATTGCTGAAAATCAAGGATGTCTGTTGTTGGCATTTAGTGCTGACACTGCTGAGCGGCATATTTAATAAGCCTGAACTGCATCCAGCTTCTGACGCTGAGACGACACCATCTATAAATTGCGGCACTTCTCGTGTTTTTACTGCCAGAAATTTATCAATACTACCACGTACGTTGCTGTTTGCCTACCTCTTCAAGTTCGCGTTTTCTTTGACGTTCCTGCCAACCGGACTCAAATTTCTTCATTTTCTTTAGGCTTAGGCATAGGCCTACTTATTTTATTAGTTTAAAAATTAAAATTAAAAAAAGAAATAAGCAGCTACATAAACACTTACTTAGACTTAGACATCAACACTAAACACTTACTTAGACTTAGACATAAACACTAAACAGTAGCCTAGATAATAATATTACATGGAACATACACTATTACACTGTGTCGTCTGTAACGTACGCATATCTAGCCCTATATTTTATTTGGTGATGGGGTCGATCCGCGCATAAATTGATTACGTCATACGTCATCATTACAGTACACAATTAATTAGTACGTCATCATTACTGTAGAAGGCCTGTTTTTATAATGCCACCAAATTTTATATGCAATGCTTGTTTTAGAAATTAAACATTTTAAATAAGCCGGACTGTGACTTATAAACAAATTCAATTGGATAATCGGATTTCTCAATGTTTTAAAAAAACTTTTACCCCCGAAAGAAGGCCTGGCGCAAGTGCGCCAGTTGCGCCATAGTTAATCTGGCACTGCCTCCCAGAGAGGACATTATTCCCAGTCTATGATATATTCACCCCAGGATAAGGCATTATCTATGAGGATAATTATGCCATGGTGTAGCCTATAATTATATATTCACATTGAAAATGTCTTAAGGTTATGGTCTGTCCACCGAGCCTTGGAATCACATCCATTGCAATTCTAACTTCTAAGGTTGCAAAATTACGACAATAATGGAAAAATGACAGCCATTTTGGACGCCGTCTTGGTTTTCAGAAAGAGCTCTTGAAGGATTGTTCGGCCCTTTTTGTATCCCATTCTACTCATATTCCTTCACCAATCATGAACAATTAAGTTTGTTGCGAGCTATTTCCAGACCTGTTATAACTAATGACCTTGGAAAATGACAGCCATTTTGGAGGCCATCTTAGTTTTCAGAAGGAGCTCCTGAAGGGTTGCTTGACACTTTTTTATGTTATTTTACTCCTACTACTACACCTATCCTGAACATTTCAGCTTGTTGCAAGCTTTCTCCGGGTGATGACTAATGACCTTGGAATAAGACGGCCGATTTGAATGCCATCATGGTTTTCAGAAAGAGCTCCTGAAGGATTGTTTGGCACTTTTCGTATCTCATTCTACTCATATTTCTACACTTCTCCCCAAAAATTCAGATTGTTATGAGCTATTTCAACATTTTGATTTAATGTTCCTGGAGAACATCCAATGAGCAAAAAAGGGAAAAAATTCCCATTTTTTCAACGGGCACTGTATCACATTTTTGAAGAATTTCTTCCTGAACTCAAAAATATCTCTTTTGATGTAGCACCAAAATGCACAATGTTTCGCTAACATCCTGCTTCCTGCACTGTTTGTAAGTTGACTTGGTTGAGCACTGGACTGCATGCTGTTCTCTTGATAAACTGCAAAATAGGCAGTTGATGAAGTACTTCATGCATGTAGTAAAGGATACAGATGATTTTGACTTTGATTCATCATCAAAAGTAAGTGAGCATGGCTGCTCTAAGCAACTGACTTTCAAGTTGCAAAATGCACTCCAAAATAATTCTATATTGCTGACTTTGCACCAAAGTAGGCAATCGAAAGAAATTATCTGCAATTGGAAAGTCTGATAAAAGAAAGTGTAATGTGCTAGATGTGTACTCAAAGGTAAATTCGTGATTAAGGACAATCACAAGAGAGATAAGTACTAAGAATGATGAAGTACAGCCAAAATCATTATATTGTGGCCGTTACCATGAAATCAGTCGGTTTTTTGTGAAATGTTATCAGATAGAAATTGAGCAAAAAAGATGGGGAAACCTCAAGCTAGTCGAAATTGACGTTGCTGCAAAAAAGAACAAAAATATATATTTAATAGAAATAACTTATAAAATTATTGTTTAGACGTATCTTAATGTGTAAAAATAAATTTTTGCTAAGAGACCTACAGGATGAATTGTCTTTAAGACTGTAAAATTTCATTTCAAAATTCTCACTTTTGGTCAAGATATGGGCAAAAATCTTAGGGGGGTATTTTTTTTGGGCGCACCCTGTACATCTGTTTTGAGGTGGAAAGTCGGAATTTTTGTCAAAAGTTGCTACATTTCTTGCGATATTTGCTTGGGTTACAAATCGAATCAAAATGCACGATTGGTCTCATTTTGAACACGGAAATTTGTTCTATTAATAAAATACGACCTCCAGGTTGTATTTAATATGCACAGAGATTGGCCCGAAAGATATTTTGACTACCTGTGACAATAATAGAATTGCGCTGAGCATACATGTGACAAAATCTTGCGCCGTGGTTGGCTGAAGGATTGACAGGTAGGATGTGCTCATGCATGCTTGGCACTCACATTACCTAATTTGCGTAAGCAGAAGGTCAAAGGGAAGAAAGTCTTACTCGTTTTTTACTTAATAAACTTAATCTTCGAAATGTAGGACATTTAAAAAAATTTGGAGTAAGTTGTAAACAGTTTTGGAAATGTAAATTAATTATAACAAAAAATTAAGTTGTGATTGATTTTGTTGTGCTTGATCACTTGTCAAGGCTCAAAAGACCATCATGATTATGTCATGATAATAAATGTGGTAATGACTGATTTAAAAATTACTACCGTATATACTCGCGTATAAGTCGAGAAATTTAAGACTATTTCAGAACGCCAAAAACCGTCTTCGACTTATACGCGAGGCGCAAAACCGACGGTCGATTTTGGACCGAATATTCGTAAACAAAATGGAATTTGTTACATCGTTTTCCAAAAAAATACATTTCGACGAATTACTGACTAAATACAGTTTAAAACGAAATATTCTTCTCTTATGACAATGTTATTATAATTATGAATGTACAATATAATTATTTCATGCACCGAAAGTGATCTTTATTATCGCTTGTTGAAACCGCCAAAATAACTTTCGTATAAGGAGTCAAGATCGCGGCACTCCTAGATCAAGGGACAACCGCACCGAGCGCAGTAAGAAGGACAACGGCACCGAGCGCAGTAAGATTTTGTACGGGATGATATATATTCTTGCACACATGCCGTACGCCATAAGGTAGCACTGCCGCCAGAGTGCTTTTTAAGTTGGCGCTGACATACTTGCTAAATTTATAATAGAAATCGGAAGCAGTTGACGGAAGTCATCATCACACTTTTAATATTATGAACAATTCCAAACTTAATTTTGCTAGCATTTGCGCGTTTTAAAAGTTTTTTTTAATCATTAAAAATGATATTGTTAAATGTCACTTGATTTGATTTTATGCATTCGACTTATACGCGAGCCGTCGATTTTGGACGCTATTTTTTTCTAAAAACTACACTTCGACTTATACGCGGATCGACTTATACGCGAGTATATACGGTAGATCTTATGTATATAAGTTGTTGAGAGTGTTTCTTCAAACTTTTCTGTATGCTAGCAATATCTGCTAATATTTGA
Source organism: Lumbricus rubellus (assembly GCA_945859605.1). Classification (NCBI taxonomy): domain Eukaryota; kingdom Metazoa; phylum Annelida; class Clitellata; order Crassiclitellata; family Lumbricidae; genus Lumbricus; species Lumbricus rubellus. The sequence continues at coordinate 16,708,577 of OX243820.1, read as the reverse complement.
TCATTTGCATATTTGTTTGATCTACATTTGAACTCCAATTTTCCACTTAGCGAGGGGTTTTATCTTATTGTATACTAATTGCCTTTTATCTTGAAAGCTTCTTCAGTTTCTTCGCATTGTGTTCCATACAGTTGTTTTGCCTTGTTGGAATTTCCTTCTGATGCAGAGAGGCAGTTGATTTTTTTAATTGTAACCTTTCGCAGAACTCTTGTGTTCACCCTGCGGGAACCCCTGGATTCCACGGAACTCACTTTGTGAAACGTTGTACGTAGTAGAGTGTCTTACAAAAGTGCTGCACATAAGACCATCCTTATTGGTTTAAGCAAACGCTCATAATGGTCTTGATTCAGTTCATAAGACACAATCGGATATATATTCTTGCAGCGTCACAGTTCTGTTATCAGTAGGTTTTAGGTAACTGAAGCCTGTTTATTTGTGCTCAACGTTTTATTGATGTTGGTTTCATGTGATGTCAACAAATTACTTAATAAAATTCTTACTTAATTGACTTCTATAATGTTTCATTATTCTTGGACTTCTTTGTGGCACAAAGACCTCCTTCTTGTTGTCCAAGTAGTGTGTCGTGTTGCAACCCAGAGGCAGAAGCGCAATCTGCCAGAATAAAAATAATATATTCTGGTGTGCCATGGGTCAATCCATGCCAATTCAACAAATGGCTCCAGCTTGACCATTTCGGATTTAAATGAAAAATTTTCAGAATGTCAATTATGGTATTAGAGGAAACTATGCCAAATTTCCCTAACGTCTTTAAAATTTAATTTCTTTAAAACTATTTGAGATACTGATCTGAAATTTGGCATAGTTTCCTCTAATACCATAATAGACATTCTGTAAAAGTTTCATTGAAATCCGAGATGGTCGAGCTGGAACTTTTGGAAGAATTTGTTGAATTGAAACGGAATGACCCCCATGCTTTCTTGGTTGCAAACTTTTCCTGAGTCTGTTTATTTGTTTAATTGGATGATATATATAATGATTTATGGTGCAGGGTCTTTCTGTCACTGAAGTCATCAAAGGTTATGAACAAGCCTGCAAGAAAGCTTTGGAAATACTTCCAGGTGAGAGCAATTCAATTATCTGGACAATTAATTCGTTTCTACAATTAATTTGCGATTGATTTGTTTCTATGATGTTTAATGATCATCAAAGTTGCACTAGCAAATCAAGCATGGTCTAAGCATCTTATTCTTTGCATCGTTGTCAACCATGTTTGATGATAAACTGCCCACCAGAGCATACTGTTGCTGTTTGTCTTAGCAATAGTTCTCTCTATGAGGGCATTCTTCCTGTATCACAGAAAAGGTTACGGTAATTAATCCTAGTCCCAGTGCCTAAATGTGAAAGTGTAGGCATAGATGAGCCAGATAATTTTAGACCAATAGCAAATGTAACATTTCTTACTAAAATATAATTATTGAAAAGGTTGAAGCTGCTCAACTCACCCTCTACTTTGATAGCAACAACCTCTTGCCAACATTCCAATCAGGTTTTTTGAAGGGCCAATCCACTGAGACTTTACTTGTGCACCTTCTTGGGGCCATTGATAAGTCACAGGTTACCCTTTTGGCACTGTTTGAGGTAAGTCCTGCATTTGATACAGTGGACCATGATATTCTCCTGAATCGGGTTTTTACCTCCTTCGACCTTTCTGGCAACTTTCTTACTTGGCTTGTCTCCTTAATCGAAGACCATTCATGCATTATAGTTTGTGGATCTGCTACTTCTTCCTGGGCTTCTACTCCATTTGATTTGCCACAAGGTTCTGTTCTGGGTCGTCTACTTTGCATTATCTATACTGCAGACCTTGGCCCTCTTCATGACAGCTGGTTCTGTCTTGAGTCAATCTTATGCAGACGACCGTTCAGGCATATATATATATGTTCGCTATTTAGCCTCTGCAGCTGCTACAGCGGTTCAAGCAATAAACTGGGTTGTGCAAACCTTAGAAGCTTGGATATCTTCCAACTGCCTATGACTAAACCCCAGCAAGATCCAATATACCGTATTTTCTCGAATATAACACGCACATGGGTATAACAAGCACCCGAATATAACCCGCTACTTTTGCGATTTCAGTAAAAATTGAATTATATAACATGCACCCGACTATAAGACGCACCCATTTTCGTGTGTCAAACTACACGTGATTACTCAAAAGTGTACGCTAATGTTAATGTAACTCGTGCATTATATAATTTCTGCCATAAAGTCTGGTTCAATTAAATGCAAATCAATTACACCTCATCTATATCGGGTGTGGGTATATAAATTATTTAAAATATAACGATTTACTGTCAGTGCGAATTATCTTCTTTCCAATTCTTTGCTGGCACTGATAAGGTAAGGTATTCGTCGTTTAAAGATTATCGCATTGGCGGAGTGAATAATTTGAAAGGAAGACTTCGACATAAGCCTGTTTCATCAAGCAAAGCGATCTTGTTAACAGTATTTTTAACGAGTTTAAGTATGCGCCCATTGTAGCATTTTTTCGACAATCCTAGTTATATTGAAGCCAGAATTTATTTAATCAATCCCACTTCCATATAACCTTAAATAACGAGCACGCGTGTAACCTGCTATTGTGCCATAGGGTAATGAGTCTAATGACGAGCGTATGTTCTACGCTTAAGCCTAGCATTGGCGTTCAACGATTCTCAATAACGATGATTCTTGATCAGGAAATGTAATATATTTGTGACACATGGGCTAAAAACCCCTCACATGTTGGTTTTTGACCTTTTGATTTAGTCATATGCTACAATGAACAAGCTCTAAAATGCTTTTAACAGAATGAAAATATCTTTTTTCTAACTGAAGTTATGCTCATTTGATTTTTTCATTAGTTTAAAAACCAAACAAAAAGTTACTGAATATTTGTTTAATCCAAGTCTACTGAACCTACTAAGTTATTATTCTGCAATTGTTCTGGGCATAACGCAAACAGCATCAAAATCGGTTCACTACTTCGCAAATTAGGGCGAATTCACAGTCATATGCTGATCTGAAGAATAAACTGCATTCTTGACCCCTCTCGCCTATTTCGGCATCTAGCGCAATATCTAGGAAGCGACAAGCGACGGGTTTCGAACCCCAGCGTCACATTTTTGAAACTTCACGTCTTTAGACCAAGACTATATAATTAATCGTATGTATAAGTGGAAGATATTTTTTAAGTGGGAATGTATGCGTGTTGCTTTCACGCACGCATGTCGGAATAACCCAAGATGGAGTCCTTGCGGACGCATAGATTCCCGTATAAACTCGCCTTTTGTTGAAGAATTAGTTTCAAATGATGCTAATTTTGATAAATCTAGAGATTAAGAATTGTTGGATATATCAATTGACGAAAAAAGTGGATTTGGCCAGGAAATTCTGACTTTTACACGGGTTCATAGATGGCATTCAAACAAAGAAAGTGGGATGAAACTATTTGGTAACTGGCAAGCCTTTGTGGCAAAATTGTACTTAATTTTTGATGCCTTGGACAATATTTAATATTATTTATATTTTTAATATGGAAGAGACAGCGGATGACACCGATAAGGAGGATTAACTAGACTTTTGAAAATCGCAAAATTAGGCGCTATAACCCTAATTTCAAAAAGCCTAATTTCCTGAACTCCATACCTAGCGCTGTACAAGCGATAATACAGAATACCGTGTGTTCATTCGTTTATTGTAAAATTGAAAACGACAGACAATTACAATTTATATAAGTAAGATTTGACTTTTATATTTAAGGTCACATAATATTATTTTTCATTTTCAATTGTGATTTTCTGCGGCTCAGACATTTTACGATAATGATGATAAACGAATACTTCTATTGACGTCGTTTCGTCAACGTCCACGCCTCCATATTATAAGTAATAAACGTTTTACAGCAGTTCCTGACCATGACCTAGAAATAATCTGGTAAAAAATTTGGCCATGTAAAAAATTATTTGTATAACACGCACTCTACCACGCGGGTAGGTTTGTAAAACTTTGTATAACCCGCGTGTTATATTCACGAAAGTACGGTGGCTCGGCACTAGCCTACAACTTGCAAAACTTAACCCATTAGTGCCTGACTTTTTTTTTCTTCATGAAAGTGTGAAAATATTGTAATTTCTACTTAATGAAAATCAGTGTCAATCACCATTCAGGCTAAAATTTGTTTTTTCTATTTATTAGCAATTTTTTCTTACCGTCCCCGTTTTGGGGACGCTAGGCACAAGTGCCCCCATCAACTTTTCCAGGCTGGCATTGGTCAACTGTGAAGGTTTCATATATATTTCAACTATTTAATCATGAAAATAAGCATACTTGTAGCTAAATAAATCAAGTTGTACAAAAAAAAACTCATAGTTTGCTATAAATTATTATGAAAATTTTCAGAAAATCAAGAAAAACTGTCAAATTTATGGGTTTTTTGCCTTGCTTTTAGACAGCAGCAACGCCAGCGACACTGTATTCTACTAGACTGGAAGAATTGATTTGTTTGCATGTTTGTATTGTATGCGTACTTGTTATAGCGTCCTTCAAGTTAACTACTCAGAGGCGCTCCCGACTACAGCGCGGACACTGCATCGGAGTTTCACGACGAAGCGCTGAGAAATTGCGAGTGAAGGACTTTGCCAAGGTCCTTACGTGGCGACTAGAGATGGGTTAGAACCTGCAACCCTCCAGCTTGCATTGCGACACGGTATCCGGACATTACCCCCGACCCATTACTCCATGCCATTACCCCCCTGCCATTACCTCCCGACCATTACCACCCATAGGACATTACCCCCTGCCAATGCCATTACATCCCGTCTGTTTACATTTAGGTCCAGTGAATGTATGTATGTATGTATGTACGTATGCATGTATGTATGTATGTTTGTATGTATGTATGTATGTATGTAGGCATGCATGTACGCATGTATGTACGTACGTACGTATGTATGTATGCATGTAGGCATACATAGATGAATACATACGCACATGCGCAAGTACATAAATACATGAATGTAAGCATAAACATATATACGTACGTATGTACAGTGTTGTACACACATGCATACATACATACATACATACATACATACATACCCACATACATACATGCTGACATACATACACACTTATATACATACTTACATACATACATACCCCCTGCCAATGTCATTACATCCCGTCTGTTTACATTTAGGTCCAGTGAATGTATGTATGTATGTACGTATGTATGCATGCATGTATGTATGTATGTATGTATGTATGCATGCATGTACGCATGTACGCATGTATGTACGTACGTACGTACGTACGTACGTACGTACGTACGTATGTATGTATGTAGGCATACATAGATGAATACATACGCACATGCGTAAGTACATACATACATGAATGTAAGCATAAACATATATACGTACGTATGTACAGTGTTGTACACACATGCATACATACAAACATACTTACATACACACCTACATACATACATACCCACATACATACATGCTGACATACATACACACTTATATACATACTTACATACATACATACATATTTACATTCATACATGCATACACTGGACCTAAATGTAAACGGACGGGGGGGGGGGTAAATGGCAAAGGGTGATGTCCTACGGGGGGTAATGTCCTACGGGGGTAATGGCAGGTGGGTAATGGGCCGGGGGTAAAGTCCTATAAAGTCCTAGACCCTTGCAACACTGTCACTTACAGTTAGAGATCTTCCCTGCCAGCATTTGCATGGGTATTAGACAGACTCCATATGGGTTTCACACGGGTCCCACGTGGGAATATGGGTCCTATATGAGACCCATGATAGCTTGCAGGCAGGGTTGGCCTTGGCGTGCTGAGGAAACACATATGCATATTATTACTTTAGTTGAAAACGCAGTGAAAGTCACATATTGTTGTTTAGAAAGTTGACGGGGGCACTTGTGCCTAGCGTCCCCGAAATGGGGACGGTATTTACGAGCATAATAAAAATATTAACCAAAGATGAATCAATGCTACAAAATTTATACAGGTAGATAACAGCACCAATAATATGGGTATATATGCACATTTTCGATTGCAGCAGGTTTTTACCCAAAAATATAATTTCATATTGATACCTTTTAAAAAATTTAAAATTTTGGAAAATCGAAATAAAAATCTATCTGGCATATACAAAAACAAAACAAAATCTGCCATATTATATCTTATTTTAAAGATAATTTAGTACACTGTCAGTCCCAATGGTTGGCAACTTTGAGTATTGCTTGTTATTAAAAATATCTCTTCCCAAAGAGGTGTCCCCGTTTTGGGGACGCTAGGCACTAATGGGTTAACTTATATGCATTAACTCTTGAGTTCCCTGGGGTTACATTTGCCTCCAATGTTTGTGACTTTGGTTTCACATTGGGCTGGGTCTCATGGGCTTATTAGTCGCTTCCTGCAGCTTTCTGTTCATGGTGGTTTCCTATACCAGAGGTTCTCAACTAGTGTGTTGCGAAGCGACCGGAGGTGTGTCACGTAAAAGTGGTGTGTCGCTGATGTGTCACAAAGAATTGGCGTGTTGCGAATTCTCACAGCATACAACCATCATTCTTGCATTACACTGACTTGTTCACTTTAGCAGTTTGACAGGCGTAGGCTGTGAGAATAAAGGCTATTCGAAGGACTTCATTTAGCTATTTTATTTTATCTCAATCGGGAGCAGCCACAATGTTTGCCTTATCAGCCCACATGCACTGCTTATGTACAGGGTGCGACAAAAAAAAGACCCCCCCCCCTAAGAATTTTGTCAATATCTTGACCAAAAGTAAGAATTTCCAAATGAAATTTTACAGGCTTATAGACAATTCATATTTACACATCATGGCCAGATTTCATCAAAATATTTCAAACACAACAAAAGTTATGTCGTTTTAGGGAGGTCACCCACCGTTTTTTGACGATTCAAAAACGCAACGCAGCAAAAGTCACGAAAAAACAATCTCATTATTTTGGCCAATATCTTAACCAAAAGTAAGAATATCGAAATGAAATTTCACAGGCGTAAAGACAATTCATATCTGCACATGATGGTCGGATTTCATCAAAATATTGCAAACAGAACAAAAGTTATACCACTTTAGGGAGGTCACTCACCGTTTTTTGACGATTCAAAGGCGAAACGCAACAAAAAAGTATCAAAAACACGATTTTTTTCTCATCTCAAATAATAATTGTTATAAAATAGCCTTAACATTGTCCGATGATCATTATTATTTCTATTTAAAAAAGAAACAGGGTGCCAGCGTAGCTGCACGTCACTGATAAGTCACTTAGCAAGATGACAATCAAATTGGTAAATAAGGAATTTATCAGCTTAATCAACAGGTCCATCAAGAACTTTGCAAAGAGACTCAAAAGAAGTTTTAGAACTGGTGTTGGACACATTGAACACAAGTTGTGAAGCACTACCAAGTTCATTTGACAACAGTTATTTGAGATGAGACTTCAAAAATCGTGTTTTAGTCACGTTTTGTTGAGTTTCGATTTTGAATCGTCAAAAAAACGGTGGGTGGTCTCACTAAAAGTGGCATAACTTTTGTTCGGTTTGAAATATTGTGACGTAATCTGGCCACCATGTGTAGATATGAATAATCTATAAGACTGTAAAATTTCATTTCGATATTTATATTTTTGGCCAAGATATTGGCAAAAAACCTTAAAACATTGCGTTTCGTTTTTGAAACGTCAAAAAACCGTGGGTGGCTTCCATAAAAGTGGCATAACTTTTGTTGTGTTTGAAATATTTTGATGAAATCTGGCCATCATATGTAAATATGAATTGTCTATAAGCCTGTAAAATTTCATTTGGAAATTCTTACTTTTGGTCAAGATATTGGCAAAATTCCTAGGGGGGATTTTTTTTGGGGCGCACCCTGTAGACCTACATGACATAGACTACAGTAGGCCTATAAAACGTCAGCGAGCGCACCGATTAAAATTTTATCCAATGATGTAACCTTCAAAAATAATTAGGAAAATTATCATGAAGAAAAGATTTTTGCGATTCTAAAAGTGATGACGTGGAAAGGTTGTTTGCATATTCAGAGAGTGACAATTTACAATGTAAGGAAGGCGCACAAGGTCCAGGAGCCCAGAAGTTCCAATGGCCCGTTTTTTAACTAAAAAAATTACTGTAGGCCTGCGCTTTCCAGTTTCCGTTACAATTATTTGACGTTTTGAAGGGCGTTTAGTTTCGGCAGTGTTCAGCTACCTTTATTCAATGTTTTCTTGTTTTGTCTTGAGCTGACAGAGCTAGTGGTGTGGACTATGAACAATTTATGCTTTTTTAAATCTAAAACTCATATAACTCTTATATGGCTATTTTCATTCGTTAGTCTCAGTTGTAGGAAGGGCGTGGGCCCTATACGTGTTGTACTCACAAAGCCTGTGGATCCTCGTCTAACTATGATCCAAAAGAAAATCCAGAAGCAAAAATTTCATTAGGCCTAGAACTGTTAGGACAGACAATTAATGAAGAGTCATAGAACGTTGTAGAATCGTAAATTTAGTTTAGTAAAATATTGAATGTTAGAATAATTAGAAACTAGAAAGCATTCAGTGTCAACATTCATTCATTAAAATTTGTAGAAATTTCAATTAGGCCTATATATAGGCTAAGCTGGCTTAGGCCTAATTTAATTTTTATAACGATATTCACATAACGATTGCTTGGTGTGTAGCGAAATTTGGTTGCAAGTTTAGGTGTGTCTCGCGCGAAAAAAGGTTGAGAACCTCTGTCCTATACAATCCATATCATAGGCGAGCTAAATCTAATTAATGTTTTATCCTAATTTGTGTAGAAAGCATTGTGCCATGGATTCAATAAAGAGCAGTAAAACCAATTTTTGTGTTGGCAGAACAATTGTTTAAGTTTAACACAATATTATTTTAGTCTCCCAGATATTGATATTCAGCCAGTATTTTGTCCATATATTAAATTGTCATTGGTAGGAACTTTTTATTCTTCATGCATTATTAAATTAATATATAATTAATAAATATTCCAGTCTTTATGGATGTGGTCTTTGGTTTTTCTTTATAAGTGTGTCACTGCATGGCATGTTTTGTGCGATCTTTGGTGGATATGTCTTGTAATTTTACTGTGACCCTGTGCCTGTAACTGTAAGTTGATAGTAAATAAAGCACCTGTTGACATATAAGGTGGTTAGTTGAAGTTGGTTTCTTGTGATTGTTTACTTATCAAGTAATGAAAAGAAGTATTTGTAGATTTGGTTGTTGGTAAAGTCGAAGATAAAAAGTGCAAGGATGATGTGATTAAAGTGATTCGCACGGCCATAATGAGTAAGCAGTATGGATTAGAAGACTTCTTGGCAAGTGTAGTGGTGGAATCGTGTAGTAAGTACCTCCTTTGTCTGTTTTACAATTGTTTTTTATATTGACTTTTGCTTTTGTCTTTCATTCATTCATTCATTCCGAAAACTTATATAGCGCCTCTTCAAGAAGACTACTCAGAGGCGCTCCCAGCCCAGCCACGGCTAAAAAGATAGGTCTTAAGCAACTGGTAGAAGGCAGGCAAATTATTCCGAGGTAGTGAGCGTAGCGCAAGCGGGAGCCCATTCCATGTGGACGGGCCAACAACCGAGAAGGCGTTAAACGCTGCCTGGTAGCACAGCGGGTTCGAGGGACCAGCAGCTCCCCATTGGCCGAAGAACGTAAAGCTCGACGGGAGGCTATGTCGGAGATCAGATAAGTAGGATGGAGCACAACCAGTGAGGCATCGCCAGACAAGTGCTGCTATTCTGTACGAGATGCGCTGCGCAACTGGAAGCCAGCATACAGTAAAGGCAATCCAACTTATTTGTGAATCCGCTCGGCTGCATTGTGGCTTCAGATGTTGCCTATGTGACGCATGAGACATATTGAAACACAATACAGGAATCCCTATCTGAGCTGCAAGGGGTTGAACTGCTGTTGTTTGATGTAATGTGATTTTCCATGATTGCATTTTGCGATAGGACTTTGCGATAGTCCTTTCCGTGCAGGTCTGCACATTAGGCAATGCATCTCCTCCGCTCATGTCCCTACTCTCTCCTCTCTTCCCAACACATATTTGGTCAAGTGAATTTGTTGCATTGTTTCTGTTGCGTGCATCTTTTTACCCATGTGGTTGAAGACCCACCTTCTTCCTTTATCCTGGCTTGGGATAAGCTCAAGCTGTCCTTAGATAACCTGAGGTGAAGCTATAACCCGAGGAGGAAGCAATAGGAACATGGTTTTTATTTTAAGGGCATTTTGTCGCCAAAATATTAACTCCCAAAAGAATGCCTTGCACGAATGCCCATTGCATTTCAACACGTGTCTTTACTGTTCAGTTTTTAGTCATTTTTGTAGAATTTTTCGATCTGAAATTTTCCGCTGAGCATTGCTCGTGAAGGGGTGCTAAACAAATTTTGAATGATGGTAATGAAATTGATCATCATTCAAAGATTAGGTATTCTAATTGAAATGCCAGTAAGTTAATGAAATTGAGTAAGTTAATGAAATTGATCACAGAAGAATTGTACCTCTTCCAAATGATGGCAACTTCCAATTGATGGTTAACTTCCTATCTAACAGACCGCTCCTCTTCCACTGTCTTTCTCTCCACTCGCTCCCCTTGGATCCCCGTTCCAGTCGGCCTTCCGCAAGGTTCTGTTCTAGGGCTCTTGCTCTATATCCTCTTCACTGCGGACATTAACTCTTTGCTCGCTTCTTGTTCACTGCGAAGCCACTCCTATGCAGATGATGTGCAGTCATACTCCCATTGCTTTGCAGAGGACGCTGCCAAAACTGTCCGCCTTATGGTCTGCGCTTCTGACACCCTTACTTCCTGGCTCTCGTCAAATCGACTGCGACTTAATTCTCTGAAGACGCAATTCATATGGCTGGGAACTCGCCAGCAGCTGGCCAAGATTGACTTGGCTGCTCTCGCGCATGAGTTTCCTCTTGTAACTTTCTCTACCTCGGTCCGTGACCTTGGAGTCATCTTAGACCAAGAACTCTCCTTCTGTAAGCACATATCTTCCCTGTCACGTGCCTGCTATTACCAAATTCGACAGCTGCGCGTTGTTGCTCGCTCTCTCTCATTCACTGCATCTTCTACTCTTGTCCATGCCTTTGTCTGCAGCCGCTTAGATTACTGCTCTTCTCTTTATGTCGGCCTCCCACAGGTCCGCCTGAACTCCTTGGTTAGGGTCCTTCGATCTGCAGCACGCTTGGTTGGTGGCATCTCCCGGTTCGATCACGTTTCTGCCTTCATGAGGGACGACCTCCACTGGCTCTCACTGCAGCAACGCATTGCTTACAGAGTTTCGTGTATTGCTTGGCGCTGCATCCTGTCTCAAGCTCCATCATATCTATGTGCACTTTTTACTCCTGTCTCCGTTTCTCTGGGCCGCCGTTCGCTGCGGTCAGCTGCCCGCGGTGACTATCTTGTCCCTTTTTGTCGTACCGCTACTATGCAGCGAAGAGCTTATTCCGTGGTGGGTCCAGCTATCTGGAATGGCCTCCCTACGGCTCTCCGTTCTCTTCCTCGTGACTCTGCTGGCTCTTTCTACCGTCTTCTAAAGACCTTTCTTTTTGACCAGGCTTGGGTTGGGAGCGCCTCTGAGTAGAGATCTTGAAGAGGCGCTATATAAATTTATGTGATTGATTGATTGATTGATTGATAAAAGAAATATGTTATGTGCATTTGTTGGTAATTTTTTTAATCATGGTATATGCTATTTGACTTTCAGTTTCTGTGTCGCCGACATCCGGAAACTTTAATGTAGACAACATACGCATCTGCAAAATATTGGTGGGCTTATTTTGCTGTATCAAGTGACATTCAAGTCTGATTGATGTAATGAAATCAATTTAAAAACCTGAGAGAATGTTAGCCATTTTCATTAATAAGTTTTGCAGCTATAAGAGCAATGTAAATGTATATGGAAGTTATTTTTCACAAGTCGTAGGATGAAATAATACATTGAATGTTGAATGCAACCTGAACACGATCGTCGATCACTATTAACAAATATTCATTTTTATGCGACAACTAGCTTGGGTGCCCGGCTTTACTTGGGCAATTTCGTTTTTTGCCTCCACCTTGCACCTGCTTGAGGTGGGTGCCTCACCCTGCACCTACCCACTGGGGTAACTGGCGTTGCCTGGTAAATTTTGGTTTCTGCTCTGCCTCCGATGACCCATGTCCCATTCCTGCCCCACACAGACCCCATCCATCTCTGCTGACTGGTGTTGCTTGGAAAATTTTGGTTCTCCACCCCGGCCCTGCGGGGGTTGATGGTCCTCATGGCCCAATGAGGTGAATGGGTGTGAACACCATAATCAGCTTTTCCTGGCAAATTTGGCTTTCCCACCCCCACTATGAGGGGGTTGGGTGGTACTGGTGGCACTTTGGTTAGATGAATAGCTGCTGACCTGTGGCGAAGGTGTGGAAATAGTTAAATTTGGGTTTTCACCCCCACCTACACTCCGTGGTGAATGCGATTCGCCAGTCCCTTCGCTGGGTGGTCCTGGTATCTAAGTGCAATGTTTCAAGTCAATGGCTGCAGAACTGTGGGCGTTCACTCCGGACAAACATACACGCATCGCATACCCTCATTCCATTCAATTTAATTCAATTCATTTATTATAACCATCAACAGTTAGTCATGTAGCATGCTTCACATAACAGGATAGCAACAGGGACACTTGTTTACTTATACTACTTTAACCGCTGGTTAGACGGCTAACAGCATGAATTGAACAGTAGGCTATGAACAGCATGAAAAGACAAGTCATACAGTGAACATAAAGTAATAAACATAAACAGTAAGGACTTGACTTGTCCTTAGACATAAAGATAACTGGAGCAGTTAGCACAAACAGTTAGCATACATGCCATTGATAGAAACATTCTATGCATCTAATAAACTTAACTAGATCGCGACATACAGTAATCAGAATTGGAGATTTTGGCAAGCGCTACAGTAACAATTAAGACAGTCGAGGCTGGCCTCAGATCATTAATACGTGTATAAATGAAGATTGTAGCGAGCATCAATCCGTAGTCAACCCGAAAAGAATAAACTGAAACAGTTAAATTAATTATGTTGAAATTGCACTTTCTTTGAACATTGCATGTATGTTTGTAATATTCAGGGCCAGGGTGTTGAGAACTCGAAAGCCATGCAAGGAATGGTCTTTAAACGACAGGTTGAAGGGGATATTAAAAAGGCAGAGAACTGTAAAGTAGCAGTATACACATGTCCACTGGATACCATGCAAACAGAAACTAAGGTATGACTATTACCTTTGGTACTTCTTAACAGTTAACATATTGTGTTTTTCTGTGTTGTTTTCGTGTTTCTCATGAATGTGTGATGGATGAATCCTAAACATATGAGTTGTTGCAGTTGTTGGCTGTCACTTGGTTCTGTTTGCATGCACCTTATTGAACAGTATCCTGCTGTGATAATCTGTTTCTTGAAAATGTTCCATAGTTGAGTTGTGCATGAAATTGGTAGAAGCAAATTAAGTTTGGCTGATTATTGTGTTGAAATTTGTCACTTTCCTTGCCTCAATTTCTGACTGAATTCATCGAACTCTGCCAGAGAAGTAAACCAATTGTGTACACCCTGTTGGACAAACTCAATGAACTTATTTGCCGTATCATGTTAAAGCTGTTGAAATCTAAAGTTGTCTAGGACAAGCATAGTGCAGCATTTTGCAATTAAATGCAAAGATGGAGAAAATTGGTAGCCAGTGAAGAAGATAGTTAAATGGCGTGGGATCTTGTTTGGTGTTGTCTAAAGTTACAAAAACAGCGTGATGAAATAGCTACGTAATGCATTCAGGCATTTGCTCAGTGAGATAGGAAGTGACTTAAAAGGTCCTACATGCAAACTACTTTGCCAGTGACGTATTCTGTGCTCTGAGATCATTTTAGCAAGAAAGTTGGAGCAAAGCAAATCAGCAAACCTGCACTTGAAGTAGATCACAAAAGCGACTATGTGATAAGCTGATGTGAAGTGTTATCAGAGAATACATCCTATCCGTACGAACTCTGATGCTTCGGGAAACATATACCAGTACTGGCACAAGGTTTCTAAAGTTCCAGATGGAATGGGTGGATTGGAATATGCTTCTCTGGTATATGTTGTGAAGACAGCTCTGACACTATTGCGCAGCAATGCTATCCCAGAACATGGTATGTCTGTGAACAATGCTATGTTAGGCTGAAAGTCTATGCTGTATCTATATGAGAAGACAATCATTGCTGCACGGACTGTGAATTACGCTGTTAGTTTTCTTTTACTCAGTTACTGAAGTGCCTATAAATAAGGATGTCGTCAATGCAGCAAGAGAGGCAAATAGCTGTTTGGAAAAGCAACACAAACAGAAGGCAGCCTTCCAGCAGAAGAAATTAGACCTGGAAAAGCAACAAGCGAAAGGAAGAGATGTACACCAGAAGTAGAATTCTCTGAAAGCTGCTGTAGGAATAATTACCCGTTCCTCTTACCTTTCTTATTTCAATCCTTTCTACATTTTAGGCATATTATAAATTTACGAGTTATCTCATTTATCTGAACTTTTGCTCATGTTCAAGTTTGTACACAACTTGTTAAATAATTTTTTTTAAATTACTTGGCAATAGTTGATCAGACCCACTCTTATAAATCCTGTATCTCATCCAATTGGTACCATGGTGTCACGTGTTGGCTGCCTTAAGTTTAAATAGGTTTTTGTTGATCCTCTGTCTAATGTGGCTAACGCAATGGATTGTACGGTTTCGTTATAAGTTGCTGTTCAAGCGTGTTAAGACGCCGCAGATCTACAATTGCATTTACTTTTCATAAATGGATCATTTTCTTTCTGGATTTCTGGTCTTCTCTCGGACCGTCATCATGGTATCCTACGTTACTGTTGATCCTAGGTAGCGTTTTTCAGGCCATGCTGTTTATAACTGAACGTACATTGGAATCAAAGTGCTGATGATGCTTTCTGAAATATACTTCATGGACTTTCAACAATTGAAATTCGTCTTTAAAAAAAGAAAATCAACTGGACTCTGTTATGCATCACACGCTCGCATCTGCAGTATGACAGCGAGTTCCTATATCACTTACAATCGTCGCCATTTTCAAAAGCAGTTCTGGTGGCCCCCTGCCTGGATAGCGTTAAACGGTCTTGTGCTGCAATGTTGGTCTTTGGGCGATGAGGAGGGAATTAATCGGACTATAAAGCAAAGATGTCTGCCATGCACGATGTAAAGGCCTACGTCACAGGTGCTGTACGTGTCGACATTTGGTCACAGGATCCACGTGCGATCTACAGTGTTATATTTACTTTTCCAAACTGGACAACTTTGGTACTGGATCTTTGGTCCTCTCTCAGACTGTCATCATGGAGTACTGTTGATCCTATGTTTTTCAGGTCATGCTCTTCTCAAATGAACGTACATAAGAACCAAATTAAATAATACATTCTGAAATCTACTTCACGGACTTTCAACATTATGAATTCTTCTGAAAACATGGAAATTAACTGGACTCCTTTATCCATTACTTCATTATGTATATTAACTATATTTCATTTTATTCTACCATACGTGTCTGCAAACCAAAAATGCAGCTCTTAATTGGTGAATTAAAGAATTCTCTTGATTACGCTGTCCATTATGCACGTGCAGTACGTCGTACAACCTACATAGCACACAACCTCCAGGTCCTGAGACCTCGCCGATGGAATTCCCTGTCTGATAACCTTAAAGAAGAGAAATTTCTTTCCATATTGAAAAAAGTGAAATTAGGCTTTTTTACTGAAGTATACTGAATAATAACTTTATTGACATAACAGGTCTTCAGCAAAAGTCACCTTGTGAACCTTGTAATGATTACTTTTCTTGTACACATACCTCAGTATCAATTTTTTAGTTTTGGTGGTTTTCTTAATTTTCGTTTTCTTATCTGCTTTTTTGCTGTGCAATATTGTGCTCATGATTCAATTTATTCTGTATAGTTTTTTTCTGATTATTTTGCTTTATCACCTGTCAATTATTTGTCTGTACTCAAATTTCTCTGCTTTTAATAGAACATCGTTGCCTTGAACTGTGACACTGGAACATCAGCTGAAATGTTAATTTCATTTTAGGGGTCAGGTTGCTTCTAGCTTTATATAAGCTTCTAGCTTTTTCTTGGCTTCTGATGCAAAGGGATTGTTCTGTATTAGCTACCACACAGGTAGCTAATTATATTCTGTTTCTGTCACTGGTGCAGTAAATACAAATTTAAAAAAATCATCATTATCAGCTTTTGATGTATTGTTAAAAAGTGATTAACATATGTATTGTGAAGGAGTGATGGATTCTGTGATTTGCATCAGGGTACTGTTCTGATCAAAACAGCTGCTGAATTATTGGATTACAGCAAGGGAGAAGAGGCACAAGTGGATGAGGCAAGTGTCAATATATGGTATTTAAGAATAGGTACTGCTTTGTGTATTTAGTCATTTTTTGTAAGGCACTTAGCAAATATCAGCTCTATATCTATCAGAAACATGATTTCTAATTAAATTAGGCCCAAAAATAATGTTGTGTTTCCGGCAACCCAACCGACCAACTTTTATGGCAGCAACTCTGATAATTTTGTGAAAAGTTTTAATTTTTATTGACATAACACAGAGGCATTGCCTTTCATGTAGGTCTGTAGGAGGTGTAGAGTTGGATCTTATAATTATAGCACTCACTAAAGCAGAGGAAGTGTACACAGCCATCTTTCAAGGTATATAAGGGCCCGTTAATTAGAGCAATCACAGTTTTTCAGAGTCAGTTTGACAAGGCAGAAGGTTGTGGGGGAAGAGTAATAGATCCAAGTAGGCCAAGGTTTGATTTTCTCTTTGTAAACACTAAACAATGAGTGCCTGAAGAGACAGCCAGTTCTCTCATGGTAACTCCTTGTGGGGTATTCCCTAGAGGGTTGTCATGCTTATTGTTTAACTAAATGTTTGTCCATCCTAAGACTAAATGTTTGTCCATCCCAAGACAGCCTATTTTTGCTCACTGTGCCCTTCTAAGGACACTAGCCTAGGCTCTCTTTTGCTCACTATGATTTTGTGTTTACTGTGCTTTCTTGTGCTCACAGAGCTCTCTTCTGCTCACTGAGTAGTTCTCTTTGAAATCAAGCAACCTTTGGGGAAGGATTTAACATACTGCTGTTACTGATTAACAGAGAAATCTTGTGACTTCTATGGGTGACTGACTACTTCCTGGCTGCCAGTCTCTAGAGACCTCTAGTGGTGTCGTTTTCACTTGAGCCACCTCTAACAGTGACTGGGAAATCTAGAAACTTCTAGTGGTAGATACTCAATGTCTCCAACGACCCTTAGGGGGTGATGTTCTGTTCACACTCATCTTCCCATTCCCCTCCCACTCCACCTTGTCAGAAAAGACTTTAACAAAATGAAATTAATAAGATTGTTTTCTAGTGCAGTTTGTTGGTAGAGACATTCTGCAAATAGGCATTTTATACTCGCTTAGAATGCGTACTTCGTTGCTTTGTGTATCTTTGTGCAAAAATCGGGCAGCGGCAAAAATTTTAGAGTAGTCGCAGTATAAAATATTTTACCAAAATAAAAATATTTTCCTACCTACCCACTTTTATAAGTCTCTGTTACTGGAAACACACCATTATTATGTTTCTCCCTTATATCTGAGCCAACCCAGCCCAATGAAGTACTAGTTAAGTCGAACCTCGCGGTCAAAGTGTTAATAGAAACACACAGTTCATCAAGACATTAGGCCTTTTAAAAAAATGTTGTGTTTCCGGTAACATAGCTAAAAAAAATTGGGTAGGTAGGTCGGAAAATATTTTTATTTTGGTAAAATATTTTTATGCAGTGACTATCCGAAAAAGTATACCCCACTAGTCTTTTTTGCACGCTGAAACAAAGTACGTGTTCTAAGCAAGTATAAACTGCCTATTTCCCGACTGTCGGGTTACCGGAAACACAACAATTTTTTTTACGCCTTAGCTGCCATCCATGTCTCAAGTAGCCAGCAACTTGTGCAATGTTTTGTCAGCAATTCGGTGTTTGCTATAGCTCTATGATTTAACTTGGATAACCACTGTCTGACATTACCTCTCTTGCATTATGAAAAGGTAGCTTCTGGAATGTAAATGATTAGCCCTTCTTGTTTTCTTATGGTAATTTTAAGACCAGCTGATTTAAAATAAAAATCCACCTTCTGTATTCTTCACTGAAATTATATGCTTAAGGAAACACTTGACTGTCCACCGTAAGAAGAGACATTATAGAAACTCACTCGTGTGTGTGTGTGCATTGCTATCTCATATCTGTGTAAATGATTCTTTAGCAAGTAAAGGCCATTGTGGATTCTGGGTGTAAAGTGGCTGTTACTGGCGGCAAAGTGGGTGAACTCTACCTTCATTACTGCAACAAGTATAACCTGATGGTTGTTCGATTACCATCTAAGTTTGACATCAGACGTCTTTGCAAGACAATTAAAGCGACTGCTTTACCAAGATTGGTAAGCTACTCGTATTATTTCACTCTAGTTGGCTAAGAAGTTTATATTGTCTTTCATATAAGGCTTATGTTAGGTTTACTTATTCATAATTTGATATATGAATTTACAGCTATGAGATGAACAATTAAATCTTAGGCCAGTGCTTCCCAATCTTTTTTTGGCTGCTGAACCCTGGTTACCAAGAAATTTGTTTTCGGAACCCCCGAGGACTTATGTTAATAAACATATTTTGTTATAGAGCCTACGTAACGCATGTCAAGCAGACCAGTAAGTAATAGCACAGTTATGAATAGTTGAATTTTCATTCATGTAGAGCTACAAGCATATTGGGAACTATATCACCCATGAAAACCATGAAGAAGGAAGATGTTCAAATGAAGTTGAGAGTATAGACCAGTCCTTGGTAATGTAATTAAATGAAACTTGTGGGGCTTAATGTGGTTGGTGCTTTTGTTTCTTCTGATGACATGATTATATTTTGGGAATAGATTTTTGTGTCGGGTGCACTGTTGCAGCATTTAGTTGATTTCTGTTGGACTTTTCAGCATTGTCTTTTGCATCATAATAAAAGTCATCATCCTAACACTTATAAAAATTTTCCCCACGTAACCCTTGGCTCACGGTCCTAGAGCTGTCAAAATTGGGGAGACCATTTCCAAAGCTCAATCTGCCCATTTAAAAAAAATTCCACTGTTTCTTATATGTAGAAATTGTAGATAGATATATAAATTATCAAACAATGCCAAAACACACTTCAAATATGAAAGTGCAGTTGGTGAAGAAGGAAGATGTTCAAAGGCTAATTACATTCTACAAGGTACCTGATGATGTGCATAACTTCTACGGAGAGGCACTAGCAGCAACTGATATAAAGGCCCTGACATTTTAATTTTGAAACATTGATTGCAGTTAGTTTCACAAAACACGTGGCATCATATATCCTGTGATGCCACTAAGTAGGTGTCTCCAGAACAGCTCATAATGAAGTGCTGCAAAGGCATTCTTTTTGCCTAAAGGTCACACAAATAAACCATTGCCATTATAAAAACCTAAAAATTGGCTGTGAGGTTAAATTTTCTGCACGGTTTGGGTAGGCTGGTGCACTTGACACTTGCAAAAAGTGCAATGCTGGAAGCGACACACGAGTGCATAGTGCATACTGCACTTTTTGAATATAGGTTATTGCTTTGCACAGTTGTAGTTGGAACTTAAGAGAATGTTTTGTGAAGGGGTACATCTTAAATTTCCCTTAGAATTTGAAATGGTGGCTTTCTTCAAAATTTCGTACATTGCCAAGAAATCTGTGCAAATTGTCTAGCCATATCATGTTTGGTGTCATTTACATGTGCTTTTGTCTCGAAGAAAAGATATCTAAGGTCAAAATCAGCATAGGATATCAGAATAAAGCCAAACCAAGGTCAATTTAATTTCCAAACGGCAAAATTGTAATAAAAACAACAATTAATTCTTTGTTTTCATTGCCGGTTATCTTTCTTCATTGCTCTCGATGCTTTTGAAGTTCTAATTAATTATCAGTCTTCTATATGTATTGCTAAAACGTAATAGTCATAGTAGTTTGTCATGTTTTACTTTTGTTCAAAACTAAGAAATGACTTGCTTAACTTGGATTGTGGCATTTCCCTCTAAAAAACCTAAAACCGCCAAAACCTACAAACTCCACTTAACACGTTGACCGCCAAGTACGAGTTAACTCGTACTTCAGCCAATCACTTAACATGGCGAGTAGGAGGTCAATGTGTTAACATGGACAATCAGTGGCAAGGTCTTTGTCAACACTTCAATAGTTCTCTGCAAGCTTGCCAAACTTATGGTCATATCGTACACTGTGGAGGGCTGGAGGCCACACGTCACCTCATCAGTGTACATGGGACAACAGCAGATTTTAAAGAGCATCTACTTGACATACACCCTTAAAAACCCGGTCAAGACACCCAATCTGGATTACCGTTGTCTGATGTTGGGCTGCAGAGTAGGTAGAGAACTGGAAATGGCATTGCAGAATTTTGCATACATGTGTGTATGTGTGTTGATTTAGTGGACAAGGAGTAAGGTGTCAAAGCAAGAGAATGGAAGAAGCAGATGGTTGTCTGAATGTGCGTGACATTGCCTGCCACAGTGTTAAGATTATCTTGCTTTATTATATACTGAAGATACTCATGTTGTTGTGTGAGCAATATCTTCCATGTTCTGAGGTCCTTGCAACTCTGGACTCTCCGCTCTGACTGAAACCAAAGATACATGCCAATCCATCATCTTCTTCTTCTTGTCCTTCCGGCTGGAATTAATCCCTCGCAGGGGAGGGGTCAGCCACTCGGATCAGTTTTCTCCACAGAACTCTGTTTGCCGCATCTTCTCTCCTGAGGTTGAGAAGTTCGAAGTCCTGTTTGATCGCATTCATTCATCTCTTTTTCTGTCTTCCTCTGCTTCGTCGCCCCACCACCTCCGCCCTCACCACTCTCTTGATGCTGTCATCTTCCAATGCCCTCTCCACGTGACCATACCATCTTAGTCTGGCCTCCCGAACTTTGTTTGTAATACATGAAACTCCCAACATCTTCCGGATGTCTTCATTTCTTTTTCTGTCTCGCAGTGACACCCCCAGTATCCACCGCAGCATTTTCATCTCCGTCCGCTTTAACCGCTCCTCCTCCTCAGCATCCATGCCTCTGCTCCATAAATCAGCACCGGTCTTATCATTGTCTTATACACCTTGCCCCTGAGCTGGACAGAGATCTTTCTGTCACACAGCACTCCTGTCAAATCTCTCCACTTCTGCCAGGCTGCTTTTATCCTGTTTCCAACATTAACTTCACATCCTCCCTTCGCGTTCAACATCGACCCCAGGTACTTGAAGGTCTCGACTTGTTTTAAGACATGTCCCTCTCTATCTCTAACCACTAGCACCTCCTCTGTTTTGGAACAGACCATGGTTTCTGTTTTGCTTGTATTGATCTTAAGCCCCTTGCTTTCCAATGCTCCTTGCCATCGACTAAAGCTCGCCTGGCCATTTGCCGCCGTATCGTCTGCTATGATGAGATCATCTGCATACAAAATATCCCATGGTGCTTTTCTTCCGATGTTTTCTGCAATCGCATCCATGACAATGATGAACAACAGCGGGCTTAGACAGGACCCCTGGTGCAGACCCACATTTATCTCAAACTCCGCTGTGTTGCCCACTCTGCACCTCACCGAGGTGTGCGCGCCTTCGTACATGGACATTATTATTCGCACAATCTTCTCGGTTACACCCTTTTTCCTAAGACTCCAGTATAGGACCTTCCTCGGGACTCTGTCAAAGGCCTTCTCCAGGTCCACAAAGGTCCAGTATCTCTTGCTGTTACCTTCCAAGACTTTCTCCTGGACCTGTCTCATAATGAAGATCGCATCCGTTGTACCCCTTCCTTTCATAAAGCCGAACTGGTTGTCATGTATCGTGACCTGTTGTCTAAGTCGCCTTTCGATCACTCTTTCATACACCTTCAGACCGATCTCTAGCAGCTTGATCCCCCTGTAGCTGCCACATTCCAATATATCACCCTTCTGTTTGTATAACGTTATTATTTCGCTTGCTTTTAGGTCATCCAGTAACCTTTCCTGCCTCATGAAATCGTTTAGGATAGTGTGTAGCCACATGGTGCCATCTTGGTCGAGGATTTTGAGCATCTCCGCAGTCATACCCGATGGTCCTGGTGCTTTGTTGTTCTTCATTTGTCCGATTACTTGTTCTATCTCCTTTTGAGTGATTTCACTTTACAGTCCTTCCACTGGATTCTCTTCTTCTAGTTGTTCCCTTGCATTTTCGACATTTAATAGTTCTTCAAAGTAAGATTTCCATCTCTCTTTGATCTCCTCATCCTCTGTTCTAACCTTCTTGTCACCGTCTCTGATGATGTTCACCGACTGTTTATCCTGTCTGCTTCTTTGTCTTGCCTTTGCTAGTTTGTATATTTTTGTTCCGCTCTTTAGTGTTGAGCTCTTCATATAGCTGTTGTGTTGCTAAACTTTTGGCTCTTGCCACAGCCTTCTTCGTCGCCTTGCACACTTTCCTATATTCCTCTTTCAAACCCGTATCCAGCCGGTCTGCCTGCCACCTCTTGAATGCGGTCTTCTTACTGCTCACCGCAGTCTGCACCTCATCCGACCACCACCAAGTATCACGTTCTGGTCTTCTCTGGCCTTTTGTCACACCACATATCTTCTTTGCTGTATCTATCACGTTTGATTTCAGCGTTGACCATGCCAATCCATCATATACCCATATAAAATGGGAGAAGCAAATCAAATGCCTTCCTGGGTTTCCACGCCTATGTTGGCTGTGACACAGTCTCGACTTTCAGCTGCAAAGGTAAACACTTTGCTTGGAAGATGTGGAAGGCTTATGTGGAGCTGTCGCTGCTATTTTCAGTCCCCTACTGCAACCCAACATTCATAACTATTAGAATGTTTTGTGTGATGGTGAGGTACTTGAACTTCAGACCGTATCACAGTACGCAAACACCTGTTTGCCACCAAAGCTACACCATTGCCAAGTCCTCTTCCTACATCTGATACACTAGTCCTATGCACTCTTAATTTCTTCAAGCCATATGCCAATGTGATCATATATGGGGTCAGGCAGACAGCATTATCTCTGTGTAATTTCATGAGGTATGGACTCCGCAGTGGACCACCCATCAGTTTGGCCGGCTTGCGAGAAATTTATTTATACCCAGTTGCTATGTTGAAGTATCAGTAGCCAGTATTTACTCATCTGAAGTAACAATTGCATGACTTGGCAATATGTTTTTCTTGTTTTAGACAGCACCAACGGCTGAAGAGGCAGGCTACTGTGATGAGGTCAGAGTAGATGAAATTGGTGATACGCCAGTGATTGTTTTTAGACAAAGTAAGTGTTTGTTGTGTTTTATACCAAGTTGTTATCCAGGTATTCCAGTCACATTTGATTTAAATAGTGTCTTTCAAACTCAATCACCATATGAGGTTTAGGGTAAAAGGCTACATGCAAGTTCATCTGTATTATGAAATTACTGTATTATTCAATTTGAACAATAGTTGTTTGAGGACAAGAATTAATAATAATAATCTTTTCTTTAATGAAACGCCTGCAAGACGCACTGTGCTTTACATTTACAAGTTATGCAATAATCTTGATTAAACTTAACTACTAATTGAGCAGACAGCTTTGCAATTACATGGCGCTAATAGCAGCTTACAAATCAAATCCGCCCAATGGGGGCTCGAACTCACTACCTCTCGCACTATACGCCAGCGTGTTATCAATTGACTGGGTTTAAGTGTTTCAAATAAAGACATTTCCATTTTAGCGCTGTGTAGTCAGCCTGATTTAAACAGTGTACACTGTACAGGGTGGACCAAAAAAAGACCCATGTTTTTTTGCCAATATCTTGGCCAAAAGTAAGAATTTCAAAATGAAATTTTACAGGCTTAAAGAAAATTCATATTCACACATGATGGCCAGATTTCATCAAAATATTTCAAACAGAACAAAAGTTATGTTCCTTTTAGTGAGGCCACCCACCATTTTTTTGTCGTTTCAAAAACGTAACACAACAAATGTCGAAATAATTGTTATCAAATAGCCTTGATATTGACAGATGATCATTATTATTACTATTTTGAAAAGAAACAGGGTATCAGCTTAGCTGCACGTCACTGTGAAGTTACTTAGCACGATGACTATCAAGTTGGTAAATAAGGAATCTGTCAGATTAATAATTTTACTATTAAAGCAATGAAATTCAAATTTAAAAAAAATGGCTAAGGTGTCGATGACAGACGAAATGTGTATTCAGACACCTTGAGCTAGATCTTGGAGATATAAGGCTATGAGCATTGAGCAACGTTTACTCTGATAAACAGTGAGAGCGCAATAATTAAGAGTTAAGCTGAGTGTTAAACGATTTGCCATGAATGAAAGGAGATCGGCTCAATGTCGATTGTTCTGGTTTCATTGAGAAAGCCAATGACCCCAAACCTCCGGATTTGAACCAGATGGATTGATAATAATCAATTAAAGAGAGCCATGTGGAGAAATATCACAATCTGCGACTAAAACTAAGAGCGGTAAGAGAATTGATGGGCGCATTGGAGTTGATATTGGAAGATTTGCCTTTGGAACGCATCAACAGGGCCGTCAAGAACTTTGCAAAAAGGCTAAAAAGAAGTTTTGGCACGGGGGGGGGGCACATTGAACACAAGTTGTGAAGCACTCTCAAGTTCATTTGACAACAGTTATTTGAGATGAGACTTAATAAAATCGTTATTTTGCGTTACGTTTTTTAATCGTCAAAAAACAAACGTTGGGTGACCTCACTAAAAGTCATAACTTTTGTTCTGTATGAAATATTTTGATGAAATTTGGCCATCATGTGTAAATATGAATTGTTTTTAAGCCTGTAAAATTTCATTTAGAAATTCTTACTTCTGGCCAAGATATTGGCAAAAAACCTTTGGGGGGGTCTTTTTTTGGCCCATCCTGTATAAAGGCAAAGTAAATTAACTACCTCTTAAGAGCATCAGAATGAAAGGGTTAATCTTTACTGACCATAGCATAGTAAATGGTATGGGGATGTTTTGTTCCTTTCTCTGATGACTTTTCATAGTGAAGAACTGGTAACCTTGATCCTGTTTTTCAATTTTCATGAACTTCAGTGAATATGTAACTCCTAATGTTAAGTTTTTAACATTTTGGTGAAATTTGGCTATTGTACGTAAATGTGAATTGCCTTTAAGCCTGTAAAATTTGATTAAAAATTCCTATTTTTAGTCAAACTATTAGCAAATAACCATAGGGATTTACTTATTTTGGCCCAGCTGTACATGTCAGAGCTTGCATTGCCAAACCATGTTTTGATCTTGCTTAAGAAAGGCAAATATTTTCAGGTTCCATATCACGGCAAGAATCTTTGTCGTTGAAAGCTCTTATTTTGTGATTAAAATGATTATTTTCTAGTATAGTTAAATTAATGGCATAAGTTACATTTTTGGGGTTAAATTAATTTATTCAAAATTAAATTTATAGTTTATTTTAAAGAAGTCATATTGATTATTTATTTATAAATCACTATTTGCTTTGAAAACAGAAAGTCAGGAAAGTCCGATTACAACAATTGTTGTGCGTGGAGCAACGGAAAACATAATGGACGACATTGAGCGTGCCATCGATGATGGTGTGAATAACTACAAAGGACTCACCAAGGTTTGTTTACAGATTAAACAAATCCAATAAAGTTCAACAAAGCTTTACAAAAAGTTACTACACTATTTTGCATAATTATTCATGGTGAGCAGTTATACTATAGAGTTAGAGGCCTATTATCACTGTGGAAGAAATATCTAATTATATCAACACAGAATAGATTTCAGATGCCATCCCACGTGCCTGAAGGCCATCAGGTTGAGGCGGGTGAGGATGTCATGCGAAGAGAATCCAGGAAGAGTCGCACGCAGGATCGGTACGTCATCTAAGGAAAGGTGCCAGCTCTCGGTGATGGCGAAGACATGCAGCTGGTCTTGAAGATTAGATTGAGCAACGTAGGTGAACATTTCAGAGAGAAAACGACAGAGACAGAGTGAGAGAGACAGACAGGCAGTGGAAAACGGAGAGAGACAGAGACAGACAGAGAGAGAGAGCATTCTAGGAAGCGAATCAAAAACCAGATGGATGTGATGGCGGTGAAGAGTGGAATTGTTGTAGGCAGGGAAGATTAATGAGTATCTGTCAGCAATGAGAAGGTAGAAGATGGTGATAGCATTGCAGAGAGTGAAGGCGATGTTGGCGTCGGCGTTAGCACTGACTCCTGGGGCTGATACGACAATGAATCGCGAACGATTTGAAGATTTGAGTAAAAATTGAATTATATACCGCGCACCGGACTATAAAAATAAGACCGTTTTCGTGCATCCATCCGCGTTGGTACTTGAACGTGTACGGTAACGTTAATTTTACCCTAGCCTTGTATAATTTATGATTGCATAGTGTTGTAACTGGTTCAATTATGCGCAAATTAGAATTATGTATTGAATAAAAATCGTTTTGCTAAAACGAACATTTCCATAAAATTTCTCTGATAATAATACTAAACGAACTGATGTCGGATTTCATGTCCTATCAATTTCGTCGACGTCCATGTATCTGTGTTGTAAGCAAAAAAACTTCTATAGCAATTTCTGACCATGACCTGAAAATAATCTGTTAAAAAATTTGACAGTGTAAACAAATAATATAGCATGCCCGTGAGTATACCATGCGGGTAGGGTGCGTGGTTTGTAAAACTTTGTATAACCCGTGGGTAAAATTCACGAAAATATGGTAGTTGAGTTTGTTTTTATGTGCACTTGTTATAGCGCCCCTTCAATCCCCACTCAGAGGTGCTCCCGATTGCAGAGCGGACACTGCATCAGAGTTTCATGCCGAAGCTTTTGTTTGTTTGTATGTGCACTTGTTATAGCGCCCCTTCAAGCTCTTTCTACTCAGAGGCGCTCCCGAATGCAGAGCGGACACTGCATCGGAATTTCACGCTGAAGCGCTGAGCAATTGCGAGTGAAGGACTTGCCCAAGGTCTCTACGCGGTGGCTTGAGGGTGCGATTCGAACCTTGAACCTTCCGGCTCCAAGGCAACGATGCCACCACTCCACCACCGTGCCCCTTAATTATTGATACATAATTCTTAATCGTTTCGCATTATAACTGGATGCTATCTTGTGTAGTTGGGTAAGCCTGTTAGCGTGACTTTGATCTCGTAAAAGTGTCTATCCCTTTGTCTTCAGTCTACTTTAAAAAATTAGTTTACTATATGTTGATAACTTGTTTCATGAAGCAATAAAATTTGTGATTGTGGTTATTTATTTGTGCTTGTGGGCCTTGTGTGCAATGTTTCTTTTCTGGTAATAGGATAATCGAATGTTAGCAGGAGCTGGGGCTGTCGAGATAGAACTTGCCAAACGTGTCAACTCGTATGGTGAGAAGTGCCCTGGCCTTGCTCAATATGCCATTCAAAAGTTTGCAGAATCACTGGAGGAGCTGCCTAGAGCTTTGGCCAACAATGCAGGAGTTAAGGTCAGTTACCACCTAAGATGAGCTCAGCACTCAGTAGACTCGAGCATCATTGGTATCTCATACACGCTATGGAAATTGCTTTGTGACTTGTTTTCAGCTGTCATAATTCTTTGGAGAACACAAATGCCTAACTAGTACACATTTGCTCATATTATATTTGTTAGGTTTTTATATTTTCAAGTCACATATTGCATTTAAGAACCTCTTGGTAGCAGAGTTTGGTATGCAGACAATATGAAAAATTAAAATGATACATTTTTGTGATAGAGTTTCTTGAGCTTGGTATACAAGATTCAGGAGTAGGAACATTGAAACAAGAAAGGCTACTGTAATGTTTGAGCTACAACTTACATCTGATGCAAAGTGGCATGTAGTTTGTAAATTCAATTAATAAAATTTCACATCAGCAATTGTTGTTCCAAAACAACATTGGGACTACAGCTTGAATAACAGTGCATAAAATACATCAATTTATCAAGGGTATGCAATTTTTCCATTAGGTCAAAAAATAATAATGTTGTGTTTTTGGCAACCCCGACCACCTAAAATTGCCACGAGTGGTATAGTTTTGTGAAAAGTTTTTATTTGTATTGCATATAATACAGTCACAGTGCCTTCAGTGTAGGAAGTCTTGAATTGGGTAATTATAGTTGACTAAGGCAGACTAAGACAGTTGGTAAACAACTGTCTTCAAATAGAGCAATCTATAGTTTCCCACAGTCAGTTTGACCAGGCAGACAGTTTGACAAGGCAGAGGGTTGTGGGTAGAGGGGGGTTCGGGCAGAGAGAGTAATAGATGTTAAGCCATAGTTTGTCTTCTCTTTCTAAACAATGGGTGGCCCGGTGGCTACAGAGAACCACCTGCCAATCAGCAATGCTTCAAGTTTACCTGTCACCGCTGACTGCTGCTACATATAGCTAGGCCAAGATCCATCCACACAAAGAACCTTGTAGCTAGGCTGTCTAAACTAGGTGAGGAATTGTTCGCTCGCCTGTCTGGGTACCTCTATGCAGATTATCTGGGCCTACCTCCAGCATCTTACATCTTACCTCAGCGTGTGTGTCCTACAAATGTTCCTGTGTTTATTTATACACACACACACATACATATATATATATATGTCAACAAAATGAAATTAATAACATTGTTTTCTAAGCAGTTTGTAGGAAAATAGGCATTTTATGCTTGCTTAGAACACGTACTTCGTTGCAGCTTTTACCTTTGTGCAAAAAAGGGCAGTGGCTTAATTTTTTGGGTAGTCGCTGTATAAAAATATTTTACAAAATAACAATATTTTTCTACCTACCTACCCAAGTGTTTATTTTGATGATTGATAATATCAAAAATTCAATTTTTCTATTTGTGAGACATTACAAGAGTTCTTAAATATCAATGTTATATGTTATTTCTATAGTGTATAAGCAATAGAAACACTTGAAACCAGGTTTATCCAACATTGTAGTACTAAGTACATGTAGCTCAGTAGTCAAATTTTGGTTTCTTCCTGGTTTTACCATCGAAAATGTTTCATTACAATTGCATTTCAGTCGATTTTGAGATTATCACTTCATTATTAAAATAAACACTTATTTACTCATTTATGCTAATGACATTTGGTTCATGGCATTTTGTCAGGTGATATATCGTGTTTCTTGTGCTTGTCACCTGGTGCCGTCAACTTCCTCAACTTGGAGCTCTGGCGACAGTCATGATGTATCCTCTCCAGTGTTTCCTCTCTCTTGTCGCCTCTTAGTGCCTCCAAGCTCATACCAGACTTCTCGTGTATTTCATACATCCATTTCTTCCTTGGTCTTCCTCGTCTTCTTCTTCCCTCTCCGCATGCCATCATCAATTCTTTTTCCAAACTATTTGTTCTCATCACATGGCCGAAGTAGCTTAATTTCCTCCTAGTTGCTGTTTGCTGCAGTGTCTCATCCTTTTCCTTTCCTAGCTCCCCGCGCACCGACTCGTGTTAGTTCTCCTTACCGTCCATGAGATCCTCAGCATCTTTCTCCAAATCCACATCTCGCATGCGTTGATTTTATCCTTGTGCTTGTACATATGACATTTTGTCCGTGCCATTTTGTTCATGACATTTTGTTGCACAACATTTTCTCTTTAATGCAGCCTCTGTAAGTGGTTGTTATTGTTGATTTTAAAATGTTGCTGAATGATTTCAGGCTTCAGATGTCTTGTCACGCCTTTATGCTGCTCATCAAGACAACAAGCAGAATTCTGGTGTTGACATCGAGGTGAATTGGCATTTGGATTAATTATCACCGGATTATAGGGCACCGAGCCTTTTCATTTCCTATGAGGCGGTTGGTGCATTGTATTAGGAGCTTAACTATGCGAATTTCTTCAAAAACCTAAAACTGCTGATAAGGCCTAAAAAAAGAGTTGTGTTTCCAGTAACCCGACCGACCCTCTTTTATTGCCGCGACTCAAATAATTTGGTAACAAAAAATTTATTTAAAAAATGTTTTTGAAAAATTATTTTTTAACATTTGTATTGACATAACAAAAAAGACGTCAAGAAAATGAAATTAATAGGACTTTTCTAGAGCAGTTTTAGGTGCAGACAGTCGGGAAATAGGCAGTTTATACTTGCTTAGAACACGTGCTTTGTTGCAGCGTGTACCGTTGTGCAAAAAGACTAGCGGGCTATACTTTTTCGGATAGTCACTGCATAAAAATATTTTACCAAAATAAAAATATTTTCCGACCTACTTACCCAATTTTTTTAGCTCTGTTACCGGAAGCACACATTTTTTTAGGCCTAAAAACTAAGGAGTAATAAAGTATATTATATTATATCATTGATCAGTAGTAATGCAGTGGAAGACGTTGTTTGTAAAATGCCTTATTAGCGCTGTAATGATGAACTGCATTGGTTTCCCATTCACTTTTGATACATTTTCATCATTAAAGTGTTGAGATATCTAATTTCAGCTGAGGTTCACCTTTGGTAAAACCTATATAAACAAAACATAGTCTAATGTGAAAGTACCGTATTTTTGCGAATATAACACGCACACGGGTATAACACGCACCCGAATATAACCCGCTACTTTTTGCGATTTCAGTAAAAATTGAATTATATAAGACACACCCGACTATTTTCGAGCGTCAAACTACACGTGATACTCGAACGTGTACGCTAACGTTAATGTGACTCATACATTATATAATTTCTGCCTGTGTATAGTCGTAACTGGTTCAATTAAACGCAAATTAAAATAATTGTTTGCTTAAATTCTTTTTTTAATGGAAAATTCCTGCCAAAATGAACGTTTCAATAAAATCTACTCTAATTATAAATATAACGATTCACTGTAAGCGCGAATTACCTTGTTTCCACTTCTTTGCTGGCACCAGTTAGGTCTTCACAAGGTAAGGTATGAATTCGTCGTTTAAAAATTATAATTTGAAAGGAAGACTTCAACATAAGCCGGTTTCATTATGCAAAGCGATCTTGTTAAAAGTATTTTTAGTGAATTTAAGTAAGCACCTATTGTAACATTTTTTTGACAATACAAGTTATATTGAAACCAGAATTTATTTAATCAACCCCCACTTCCATATAACCTTAAATTACGAGCGTATAACGGTATAACCTACCATCGTGACATGGGGTAATGACGAGTGTATGCTCTACACTTAGGCCTACGTTCTATTGGCGTTCTCAATAACGACGTTTTTAACCAGGAAATGTAATATATTTTCGAAAATTTACGTCTTTATGCCAAGACTACATAATTAAGCGTGTACAGGGTGGCGCAGAAAAAAACCGGACTATTAGTTTTTGCAATTGCATCGCTTGAATAATCAAAGTAATTATATTACTGTGACGTCGTCCTACATCAAGGATTACTGCCAGACATAATAGCTCACTCTGGTGACAATTTCACTTTCCAGCAGGATGGAGCACCTGCTCATCGTTCACGAAAAACAGTTGCTTTTCTCACTGCTCACGTTCCAGACTTTATTGAACCAGAAAATTGGCCACCGAGCAGTCCGGACTTGAATCCCGTAGAATATTCGATCTGGGGAATTCTTCAGCAGTTTGTCTACAGGCAGAGAATTCGAGATATTGAACATTTGAAAGAAGTTCCGACCGCATGCTGGGACGAAATCAGCGAGCACATTATCAACTGGGCTATTGGACAGTTTCGCAAGCGATTATCATTGGTTATCGCAGCAAACGGAGGACATCACTTTGACTTAAATTTCTGACGCATTCAGAAAACTCTGAAATTTTACAGTTCATTCAATGTTAGGCTATATTAAATGCCAAACCAATGCCATTTTTCTGTGTCATTTCTGCAGTCTAATGATAGTTTAAGGCAATAATTACTAATAGTCCGGTTTTTTCTGCGCCACCCTGTATATAAGTGGAAGATTATATTTAAACTGGCAATGTACGCGCGTTACTTTCACGAACGCATATTCGAATAATCCAAGATGCTGGCCCTTGCGGAGGTATAGATTCCCGTATAAAATCGCCATTTACTTGAAGAACTAGTTTTAAATGACGCCAGTTTTGATAAATTTAGCGAATAATAATTGTTTGATAAATCAATTGACGAAATATGTGGGTTTGGCCAGGAGATTCTGGCTTTTACACGGGTTCACAGATGGCATTCGCCGTCACTGCACAGAAACTGGGATGAAACTATTTGGTAATTGGCATGCCATTCTGGCAAAATTGTACTTCATTTTTGATGCCGTGGACAATATTTATATTTCTAATGTGGAACAGCCAGCGGATGACACTAAAAAGTAGGATTAACTAGACTGTGTGAAAACCGCAAAATTATGCGCTATAACAACTGAATGCCTTACTTTCCTGAACTCCATACCTGCGCTGTGCGAGCGATAATACAGAATATTATGTGTTCATTCGGGGTTTTTTTTAATTGAAAACGACGGACATTTACAATTTATATGCAGTAATATTTGACTTTTATATTTAAGGTCAAATAATATTTTTTCAATTTTGATTTTCTGCGGCTCTGACATTTTATGATAATGATGATAAACGAATATTTCTACTGACGTGTGCCCTATCATTCCGTCGACATCCATGCCTCTGTATTTTGAGTAAAAAACCTGTTTTCAGCAGTTTCTGACCATGACCTGAAAATAATCTGGTTCAAAAATTTGGCTGTGTAAAAAAAAATTGTATAACACGCCCCCGAGTATACCACGCGGGTAGGGTGCGTGGTTTGTAAAAACTTGTATAACCCGCGTGTTATATTCGCGAAAATACGGTATTAGTAATATTAATACTTTTCTTATGGTGAGGTTATTTTTGCTATTTTTTTAGGCTGGAGTGCCAGCTGTCAAAGATGCTGTTGAAGCTAACATATTGGAGTTATATTCAACAAAATATTGGGGTTTGAAGTTTGCAACTGTTGCTGCATGTACTGTCCTTAGTGTTGATCAGGTTGGTTATTTTATATATTGCATCGAAGAAAGTAAGAACCTGTCGCTTCCGTCAAGTATCTATTAGCAGTCGTGTTTTGATAGTTCAGCGCAGCAGATACATCTCCAATCTCTCTAATCTTACACATGCGTCCTGTTTTCAGTTGATTCGTCGTTCTGTTTCTTCATTCATCTTAACATCTTGCCCTTCCATTCTGTCTGGCCGTCTCTCTAGAACTTCCCTCACTCTTCTGAAAACCTGCTACAACTAAGCCAATAGTATCAATCACAGAGTGACCCTGGAACTTCGATATATGGGGACCCGGTAGCGCATTGTATAACAGACTGACATGGAGATCAAGCCCATAGGATAGACATGCTTTGTAGGCTGCTAGCTATTAGTGCCGTGTATGGTATTTCAGGATGTCCTGAAATACCGTACAATGTAGTTAACATTTATATCTTCGGTGATTTGTGTTTGTGTGAATTGTTTTAATTGCATAACTGTACACTGTAACCAGTTGCGGTCTGTCGACCAGATTGTTCAATAAAGAAATATTATTATTATATTGGGTAAGGCAACAATAAGTGAAGCTTCAATATATAGGCTGTTTCAAGGTTCAGTTCAAAATACCATAGTTTGAAAAAGCAAAGTTTTACTATAGATAAATATGTAATATGCATTGGTTTTTTCAGATTATTATGGCCAAACCAGCTGGTGGACCCAAACCTAGAGAAAATAAAGGAGCAATGGATGACGATGATTAAAAGATTATTTTAAATATTTGAACATTTCTTATTTCTGCTCTGCGTTAAAGAACAAATATTTGATCTATTGACTTGTGTGTTGTGTTAAAATAAAATAGTGTAGACCATCTTGTGCTTTCATTATTGTGGTCAGGTATCATTTGATATCTTATGATCAGTTTTATGAGCTGCAGATCATGCTTGCGCTGTTGACTGCTTTCATCTGATTTGTTCGTGACTGAGGTCTAGCTAAGATTGACATTGTCTGTGCAAGCCAGGGTTGATAACAAATTTTAATAAATTAATAATCAAGGAATTAATTTTTTATTTAAATCTGTTTTTCAAGTACCTGTTAGTTTGTATTAACTGCTTATTTTGCAGTTATACAATAAAAATTAGCCAAAAATTGACAACTTTGAACTGGTGTATCTTCATACTAATAGTTTTAATCATTATTATTAAATAAATTTGTAGCATGTGTAAGATCATACTGAAATGTGAATCTGAGGTGCAGTGTAGTAAGCCGCCAGGAATAGATGCAGTTGGAGATCTAGGAAAGTGAAGGAGATATAGTGACTTCAAGCTATGAAGCTAGAGCGGAAGTCAATTCCATTCTCTGGGTGCAGAGGCATGGAATGCACGCGAACCCATAACTGTTCTGCATCGGGGTTCATCCCAAAAAATAACCCTGATGTGGAACTCGTATGCTGCGGCAGTCAGTTAAATTCACTATTCTGATTTACTATGAAATCAGATTGCATTGTCAGGGACTGTCCATATATTGTGTAAGCAGGGAGATCCATCGGTTACTGAATTCAATTTGCATATACGGGTGCATACAGCGGGGAGATCTCGACAAAAGTGTCGTCCATATATTACGTACGCAAAAATCGTATTTTAGATCACCCGTACATTTTGTTGATTCCCTATGCGTAGGCTACTTGCAAATACACTTCTCTACCCCCTTGCAAAGGTTATTTTGCTAAAATCATCTGAAACTGCTTTGCCATACGCTAGGCTACTATTTATTTCTGTTGAACATAATTTATTTGATAGCTCTAAAATTTGTTAACTGTTATAGCTTACTGTTTAGATCTGAACAGAAAACAATTTTATTGTAGTCAAATGCCATGGGATTACTGTAGGATAATACAGAGTTATAAATATGCTATTGTGGACGTACATTTAACTGGAAACATTTAGCTCCCCCATATGCAAATCGCCTAAATCCTGTGATCATGTGTTACGAAAAATAAATTTCATGAGAAGCTGAATGTGTTTGGGACAAGAGATATCTTTCTGATTTTGAGGCTGGTGATGTTGGGAAGGATGCGTTTAATGTGAGGCATCTAACGAAGCTATCGAGCAGAAATGGTTCAAATGGTGTGTCACGAAAAATTGTTGTGTCTTGCATCACACTGACTTGCTTACGGTACTTTAGCAGTTTGGCAGGCGTAGGCTGTGCGATTTTGTGACACTCTTTGTCGATTCATTTCACTGCGCTCTCAGACAATGCAGTGTCATTCGTTCTCTGTGGTTGGTCCAAAAACCTGGAATGGGCTTCCCTAGACTATGCGACACCTCCCAAACTTATAAATTTCACATACTGTTGAAGAGCGAGTTTTTTTCACTTGATCTCTGCCAGGAGCACCTCTGAGTAGCTCTTGATGGGGGGCACTATATAAATTCTGATTAATTGATTTCATCGCAATCTGGAACAGCCACAATCTCTACATACACGACATACACTCACAGTAAAAATGTTTGCGAAAGTGCCAAGTAAACCTTTTACCCAATGCTGTAAGATTCGAAAGTAATGAGGAAAATTTTGCGAATCTACAAGTGATGATGCAAAATGGTGCGCCCCCGCATGTTTGTGTATTCGGAGCTTAACAACTATAGGCCCCCCCCCCCCCCCGAGATTCCAATGGCCCCAAGCTTTTTGATTTGTCCAGTTTTCCCGGACAATAAATAGTTGGGCGTTTTAAAGAGAAGCGTTTAGTTTTGGCACAGTTTAGGTCCCTACCTGTTTTTATCCCAGTTTCTTCTTGCTTTGCCTTGAACTATTAATGTGGATTGGCCCATGGGTTAATTGATGATAACTTTCTTGTTTAACCTAAAACGGTTTTATATAGCTATCCTATTATTTTCATGCATTAGCCTCGTTAATGGATAAGCGCCAATACTGGCAATACAAGACCTGACACATGCGGCTCTGGAAAGACAAAAATGGCAAGGAATAATGAGGATGGCAGCGGGCATCTAGAGGCGCCGCACTGGTCCCTTGGTTCTTGATGATGATGAATTGATAAGACTCGAAGCTTAAACAATTTTGAATAAATAAACTAGTTGAACAGTAACATTTTAATTTTAACGATGTGAACATATGACAATTGCATGGTGTGTTGCAAGCTTAGAGGAGTGTCGTACGTGGAAAAGGTTGAGCCTCTGATCTATAAAGCCAGATTTAATAGGAGGCAGAAGCTAAGGCACAAATTGAGCTGTAACCAGTCTCTCAATAGGTTCAGATAAGTTAAGAATACATTCCCAATAGTTGGGAATGTAATCCCGGACATTTTTAAATCCCGAGATTGACAAACACAGAATCCCATTTTTCGGGATTACCGAAAATTCGGATTTCTTTATTAAATTCCTTGATCAATTTGCAACAATTACTTGGCCAATAGATGCCAACACGACAGATAAGCTGACACCCTAATGAAGGTAAGCTGGTAGCCAGCAGAAAACCCAGAGAGATGTCTGGAGGTAGATGTTTCTCAGTGATCAGGCAGCGGATTTGCGTTTGCTATCTCCTATTCATTGCTTGTGGTTCATATTCACTGAATATGTAGAGTCTTCCACACATCAAACACCCACACACCATTCAGTTGACTGATAGAACATAAATAGATGTCAGATGCCAACAGGGGGACGTCGCGGCGCCTAACTCAGATTCACGTAAGTTGATGACGCCCACCCCCCTATAATTGCGCCAACTTGTGATCTGGACAGCATACGTACAATACCAGAGGACAGCAGTTAAGCTATTGCAGGATCAGTCGCTCACTGGTGAATCTTGGCAAGCCTGCTAGCTGTTGTGTTCTTCGTGCTGTGGTTAAAACCAAACCGTTAGACGGTGGTGCATTGGTCACTTCGTATCGTCTTACCTAATCTACCGGATCCCGGGATTGACTCGTTATAATCCCGGAATCCAGGGATTGAGCAAATGCCCCGGGATTACATTCATTCATTATTAGAATTTATATAGCGCCTCTTCAAGAAACTACTATTCCCTGACCAATAGTAAATGAAAATCACATCACAAAGTCTGTTCAAAATGAAACATTTCTCCAAACTTATTAAAAATAACCTTTGTTTAATCCATGGAGTACCAGAGTACTGAATCCATGGAGTACATGTATATGCATAATGTTCATCGGTAACACATTCCCCAATTTCAAATGTCCCAGTCAATTTTAATACAATGGTTTAGCCTTTGTATACAACGGATATATGAATACATATTGCAAACAGTACATGGAATGGCAGATGAGACCTTGACATTTTGCTTACACAGTATGTATAACAAGATAACAACCTTCAACACTCGGCCACTTACTGCATACTAAAATGCCTATCACAAATCTCAACAAAACATAAGGCAATGTATTTCTAGAGATGTCAGCAAGTCTTAATCATCTGATAGTATACAGGCACTATAATCCACTTCAAAACATAATCCCTGAGCAAGGTATACAACAATAATTACAGAAAATCTGAATAATTATAATAGTACTTTCATATCACTATCGCGCCTCTTACCTAACACCTATTCTGAAGCCATTTTTAATGCTGAAACAAGATTGTTAATTGCCAATATCACTATCAATGTCATCAGCTGCTAGGCATCTCTTCAGGTGTGAAAGAAGCATAGTTTTTTTAGCACAGCTAAAGTGACACTTACAACATTGTCCAGACTGATAACTTCGTGTATGAGTTATTCTGTGCTCTTTGACAATGTCTGGTCTTGCAAAAAGCTTCTCACATCTGTCACAGGAGTGCTTTTTAACATTACCGTGGCCATTAGCATGACGTCGTCGATTGTTGCGGCTTGTAAAACTCTGGTCACATAATTCACAAGGATAGCGGCAGTGAGCCGACACATAATGTGTCTCATATGCACCAAAACCAAACCAAGAAGTTGAACAGCCGCCATGTCGACAGGTGAACACACGTCTCTCAGCATCATTATTATTTAAGCAGACAGTTTCAGATGAGTCCTGAAACACGTCCTCTTCCACTTCAGGTTTAGTACCAACTTTGCTATCAGAAGCTCCCTTTCGATTTGCAGAAAAAGAACTCACAACAGGAGGTTTACAATAAGTCAAGTCCTTGCATATCAAATCATCACATACAGGAATGTTTTCATTATTGATGATTGTTTCATTAGAAGAAGGGATGCAATCATCCACCACCATTCCCTCATCAGACAATAATTCTTTCTCAACCATCTCCTCATACATGCCATTCTCACTGCACTTCACATGCTTCACTGGCATTCCTTTTCGCTTATTTTTTCCGGCTGTTGGCACTGAATGTGACTGCTGTCTTTGTTCAGGAGAAGAAATCGCTGTTGAATCATCAGGAGGATATTTAGATTGAAAGCAGTTACTTGATCTAACATCAGAGTCACTGATGCTGAATAGTGGAGCAAATTCTTTAACAGTCTCTAAGTAACTGTCCGTTATTGTTTTTCGGACTTCAGCCAAACCCTTCTCTACATTTCCATTACATATGCGGTTGCCTTTGCAATCAAATGGTAAATTGGATTTGACAACTGTTCTCATTTCTTCCAATGATTCATCTGGTGGTATGTTTTTTGATGTTCTCTGCACAGCCTTGCCAGTAGGCCATGCATCAGAGCTGCTACTGCCATTGCCATCCTCAAAAGATGCTGCATCTTCGTCTGCCTCTTCATTGAACATCTCGGCATCATGACAACCTCCAGCACTACCAGCAGACAAGTCCCTGTGAGTCTTCTTGTGTAGCTTCAGCTGACTCTCTGAGCCAAACTGTTTCTCACACTGATAACAGCTAAACAGTTCCTCTGCAGCACCATGAATTTTGACTCTGTGCAGGCTGAGCAAATTGGAATTACTAAAAGCTGACAGACAAACAGAACAAGTAAAGGTGTCCTTTCCAATGGAATGCTTCCTCATGTGGATTTTTAAATCAGTGCTTCTAGAGAAAGAGGACTGACAAGCTTCACACACATGTGGCCTCACACCTGTGTGCAGCTTCATGTGTCGACGTAAATTGCATGATAATGAGAATGTTGTTAAACACTGTCTGCATAAAAACCGACCATGAATTTCTCTCATATGGGCCTCTAGTTCATTTAGATCAGTAGAGTTCATCTGGCAAAGTTTGCATTTCATTTCCTTGTGCGTTTGTCCACATGTACCATCTTGAACGAGAAACAATTCATTAACAGAATCATCTTCACCGCTGCTCATTCCACTCTCTAATATTTCTTCCTTGACACAAGAGATTTCAGAAGAAACTAAACTATCTGCCATCACAGATGAACTTTTGCTCAAATTTATACCGAAAACAGGTAAAGGGGTTTTTTGGATTGCAGAAGTGAGGCTCACTGTGCTAGTGGGAAGTTCCAATAAAATCTTACTCTCAGTCTCTATTATTCCATCATCTGCTCTGCCTGTTTTATTTGAATCTTTTAAACTATTACTGAGATCAGTGGAAGGCTCTGACCTAAAGACAATATTCTCCTCAATTTTTTGTTTTCTTATGTCAATCCCCATTGGCAGTGACAGGTCTTTCAGTCTAAGTGCATCTGCGTCAACGGAGACCTGGTTTATCTTTAGAATAGACCGACTTTTGCTCTGATTGGTTAAAGAGTGTTGAATAACTTTGTGAATTTTCACAACTATCTGCTTTGAGATGTCACCATTGCTAATGCAGAATAAACCATCCAACTCAAGGTTTCCAGTGAACGGGACGTTCTCCAAACACAGTTTAACCAGAGCTGCTTGAAAGAGCTCTGTCAGATTCGACTGTTGGTACTGCAGCCACATCTTAAAAAAAGAAATAGAAAAAAAATGATTCAATGACATAGTTTAAGTGAAACTATCAGAACTTAGAAAAAATACAAAACAAGTATAAAATAAACAATAAAAGGAAACATAAGGAGAACTGAGATACTTCCTTCAACTTCACCAAAAAACCTATAATCGGTTTACAATCACAATTGCTCAGTATGGCAAGATCACTTACTAAAAACTATTTAATTGGCAAAGCATTAAAAAGCTATCAAGACTTAACTGTCATTAAATGGTTATGCTCAGAAAAGGTGGCAACATCTTGTGAAATATATATATATATATATATATCAAATTATGTTTTGGGCAGTTTTTTAACTGTAAAATTATCCTCGCTCACTAACTTAACTCACTTCTGAGGACAAGGATTGCTTCCAGAACTATGACCACATTGTCTCATTTCCTGCCGAACTCTTCTATTCACCATTGATGAGAATAACATTTAACTTTGAGCTAGGCTAACATTTATATAAGAACTCAAATTCCATTGAATTAAGCACAGCTGCTCAAAAGCAGGACCGGATTAAGGCATGTTCAACATGTTCGGCCGAACAGGGGCCCCCACACTTTAGGGGGGGGGCTCCACAAATGCGGGGGAAAAAGGCAGGCGGTTGTGGGGTGGATGGGGGAGAGAGTAATAGATCTGAAAGGAGGGTTTTCTCAGGGTAGCTTGTTGCAGGTTTATAGGGTAGCTCGTTGCAGGTTTATAGTTTAACCAAGACAGTCCATTTTTGACCAATGTGCCTTCCTAAGCTGATTAGGCTATCTTGTGATCACTGTGCCCTCCTTTGCTCTGTTTTTCTGCTCTCTTTTCTTGTGTTTACTGTGCCTTCTTGTGCTCACAGTGCTCTCTTCTACCAACTCTGCTCTCTTCCGCTCACTGAGCAGTTCTTTTTTAAATCGAGCACCCTTTTGTGAAGGATTTAACATTCATTGATTCAAGTATTTATGTAGTACACCTCTTCAAGAAAACTACTCAGAGGGGCTCCTGACTCCAGTATGGCCAAAAAAAGTTTTGAAGTGAATAGAATGTTTCATTTTATTTTATTGATCTCTCAATTTTTATAGCGCCCATTCAAGCTATATACTCAGAAGAGCTCCCGACTACAGCGCGGACACTGCATCGGAGTTTCACGCCTGCCTAACTACTTCCTGCTGCCAGTCTTGAGAAACCTCTAGCCTTATCATTCTCACTTGAGCCACCTCTAACGGTGACTAGTGAAAATAAATCTACCAACCTCTAGGTGTAACTAGTCACTGGCTCGGCCAGTCTGGAACGACCCCTAGTGGTGATGTTCTGTTGGCACTCATCTTCCCCTTCCCTTCCCACTTTATCTTACCAGAAAAGATGCCAACAAAATGAAATTAATACGATTGTTTTCTAGAGCAGTTTTAGGTACAGACAGTCGGGAAATAGGCAGTTTGTACTTAAGGCCTAAAAAAATGTTGTTTCCGGTAACATAGCTAAAAAAATTGGGTAGGTAGGTCGAAAAATATTTTTATTTTGGTAAAATATTTGTATGCAGTGACTATCCAAAAAAGTATACCCCACTAGTCTTTTTTGCACAATGGTACACGCTGCAACAAAGTACATGTTCTAAGCAAGTATAAACTGCCTATTTACCAACTGTCTGCACCTAAAACTGCTCTAGAAAACAATCCTATTAATTTCATTTTGTTGACGTCTTTTCTGTTATGTCAATACAAATGTTAAAAAATATTTTTTTTTTGCAAAATTATTTGAGTCGCGGAAATAAAAGAGGGTCGGTCGAGTTGCCGGAAACACAACATTTTTTTGCCTGAAACACATACTTTGTTGCAGCGTGTACCCTTGTGCAAAAAAGAGCAGTGGGATACAATTTTTCGGATAATCACTGTATACAAATATTTTACCAAAATAAAAATATTTGTTGACCTAATTAGTACCTACCCAATTTTTTTAGCTCTGTTACCGAAAACACAACATTTTTTGGCCTAACTCTTGAGTTCCCCTCAAGGTTATTATTAGGTTTACCTCCGCTGCCCAAGACGAGGCATGCACCCTCTCCGATTCTATAGAGGAGGCACTAGATGCATATATACAATCAAGTATCCATCATCATCATTATAATAATAATTTTCGTTTATTCAACAATCAGGTTCAATCAATCAATCAATCAATCAATCAATCAATCACATAAATTTATATAGCGCCTCTTCAAGATCTCTACTCAGAGGCGCTTCCAACCCACGCCTGGTCAAAAAGAAAGGTCTTGAGAAGACGGTAGAAAGAGCCAGCAGAGTCATGGGGAAGAGAACGGAGAGCCGCAGGGAGGCCATTCCAGATAGCTGGACCCACCACAGAATATGCTCTTCGCTGCATAGTAGCGGTACGACAAAAAGGGGCAAGATAGTCACCGCGGGCAGCTGATCGCAGCGAACGGCGGCCCAGAGAAACGGAGACAGGAGTAAAAAGTGCACATAGATATGATAGAGTTTGAGCCAGGATACAGCGCCAAGCAATAGACGAAACTCTATAAGCAATGCGTTGCTGCAGTGGGAGCCAGTGGAGGTCGTCCCTCATGAAGGCAGAAATGTGATCAAACCGGGAGATGCCACCAACCAAGCGTGCTGCAGATCGAAGGACCCTAACCAAGGAGTTCAGGCGGACCTGTGGGAGGCCGACATAAAGAGAAGAGCAGTAATCTAATTGGCTGCAAACAAAGACATGGACAAGAGTAGAAGAAGCAGTGAATGAGAGAGAGCGAGCAACAACGCGCAGCTGTCGAATTTGGTAATAGCAGGCATGTGACAGGGAAGATATGTGCTTACAGAAGGAGAGTTCTTGGTCCAAGATGACTCCAAGGTCACGGACCGAGGTAGAGAAGGTTGACAGAATGCAACCGGTTACAGTGTACAATTATGTAGTTGAAACAATTTACAGAAACTCAGATTACAGAATACATAAATCTTAACTATGCTACCTGAACACAGACTGCAATAATTAATCGGCGCTGATAGCAGCCTACAAAGCATATCCGCCCAATGGGGCCTTGAACTTGTTACCTCTTGCACTCTAGGCCAGTGTGTTATCCATTACTCTACCGGGCCCTATCATATTTAAATAGCCTGTTGTTAACATGTCTGGCTTCAAATTTCGAAATGGTAGCCAAGAAAATCTCACGTGGACGTGTGTTATTGTTACTGATGGCTCGGTAGAAAGTAAACAATAGGGCAGCCACAGATAGACGCAGAACAGAGCGGTCTGACCTCCGGCGATCGATAGCCCAATTATTCTGCATAATAGTCAACGGTCAAAAGGCCATGAAAAGGTATATTTTCATAAATATTAACAATCTTAAATAAGCTAAAGAACACAACAAAATCGATTGACCTTAAACACCTGCCCACTGTTTATCAATTCAAACGCAAATTGTAAGCCTATAGTCGGAGCCCTTAGAGTTGAAAATAATCGTAATTGTGCATTAGGTGCAACAAGCCTAACTTTTTTCCAGACTTTGTAGAGGAACTAATATAAAAAATAATCTGATATAGTGCCAGTTAAAGTGAATGCTAAAAGTTAACAACCCACGTTAACTACATGCGGAGTGCTTATTTTTGTAATGCTAACACGTACATGACTGCTTATTTCTGTTAAATAAGTAACAATATTTTTTACTGATGTAACAAAAATAATGTGTCAGACAATGTTTGGACAGTTGAATGCAGGTTTTGAAACCAATAATATTGCATATTTAACTTTTATACTTGGTATCGGTGCTTATGGGTTATCTACCCCGATTTATTTTGACACAGTGTCTTTTGCCATGAATCGACCAGTTTCCAATGGCTAAACTAACCCTAACACTAACCCTAACCGACCCTCACGATGCCTAACCTGAGCCCTAACCGACCCTCACGGAAAAGACGTGGAATGACAACGCTGAAAAAATAAAAAAATAAATCGGGGTAGATAACCCATAAGTACCCTTGGTATCTAATCTCCGCTGTGATCGCCGTTGGTCAGAACGCTCTATTCTGCGTCTATCTATGGCCGCCATACCGTTTACGTTCTACCGAGCCGTCAGTAACAATAACCACTGGACGTGATTTATGGGTCCCAATAAACTACACTCCAACAGTTGTTGCTAGCAATTAATATTTACCATACACCGCCATGTGTAGCAATGTCTAGAATTTCTGACTGGGCAGATTGTGTAAATATCGGACTGTCGGGTTCATTACCAGACCGAATGTGAATATCAAACGGGATTCAAACCAACTTTACGGTGGTCTTCAAGCAAAACAGCACTCACAGAAGAAAGAATAAAGTTCTCCATAGGCTAATAACTTTCCTAACAGTAGCTGACTTTCAATTTGGTTAGCCCCAAAAACCCCATTAAGCCGCAGGCAGCCCCACAGCGAGAGCACAACCTACCTTTAAATCACGAACTTCAGCCGCAGCATGAATTCAACCACCACGATCACGATCAAACGTATATGGAAAGACTTTATAGGTTTTTCATGTAAAGGTGATGATCAAACAAAATAACAAAGCGTTGCATACTCCACTCAGTAAAACTGCATTCAGGATCTAGTTTGAGGAAAAGTCAAATCCTGGATCAACCGGAACCAGGATGCCACCCATCCAGCCAACAGGTGCGTGGATTTACCACCGGATGCACAATACGCGCCGCCACCGGCTTCATCGACAAAACGATTGCAGTTTTATAGCGCATGAATTGATTCCGGGTTTATAATTAGTGAATTTTCTTACATTGGGAGACTGAAATTTTTCATATATTGCTGCATGCTATGGTTTTACTTCCAGTCACCATCTTCACAGCTTCAATGAAGTCTTTGTAATGTAGGCATACGCAGGGCTGAAAGTG
Organism: Lumbricus rubellus; assembly: GCA_945859605.1. Classification (NCBI taxonomy): domain Eukaryota; kingdom Metazoa; phylum Annelida; class Clitellata; order Crassiclitellata; family Lumbricidae; genus Lumbricus; species Lumbricus rubellus. Next base: position 16,663,724 of record OX243820.1, on the reverse strand, counting down.
AGTAGGGTAGGTTCGGGTCTGCGACCCGGCATCAATTTTCGAGACCTGCTGTTGCCGGTCTCAGCAGGGTCGCAAAAACGGTCGCCAGGACCTGGTGCCAAAACTAGGTAAACATGGTATGATTTTGGATAATTTTGGGCAAATGACTAAAAAAAATGTCCGTCAGAAAAATATAGGCCAAGACCTAGGCCCTAGGGGCCTACGGGTCAAACGCGTGCTCGTCCGCCAAAGTCAGACCCGGCAACTTTTCCAAACCACTTTCAGCCCTGGGCCTACGGTAAATTAAAATCTCTAGGCCTTATAACAATTGAAAACCGTCTCACAAGCGCTGCAAGAGTCGGTATTCTGTAGCCTATCCCTTAGCGCCGATGAATAGGCTAAGCTGGTCTCCCTGACGCATTTTCGCCGATCCCAGGTGACTTTGGCAATATGGACTGATATCGCTTGTGTGATTGGTCCAAATCCGGAGCGACCTCATTAGCGACGCAAAAGGACAATATATCTAGGAGTCAACACAGCAATGATTACCACTGAAAAGGGCAGTAGATGAAAGAGTCAACGTCGCCTTGACGAAAAATACGATGAATAAAGGAAATATATTGAAGTTGAAATTGATAAACAGCGACTTTTGAAAGCATGTTTTTGAAAATAAGGCCGCTGAATGTCATGCAATGAATAATAATTATGATTATTATTATTGGCAAACTATAGTATCGGCGACTGAATGACGACTCTAACCCTAAACATATAACACTAACCGAAACCCTAAACCTAACCCTAACCGACCCTCACGATGCCTAACCTGACCCTAACCGACCCTCACGAACGGTAACCTGACCTAACCGACCCTGACCACGCTTAACCTGACCTAACCGACCCTGACCACGCCAAACCTCACCCTAAACGACGCCACACCTGATCGTAAGCGACATTCGGTCTCGGTACTACAGTTTTGCCGAATAATTTAGAGATTTTAGACCAATTGGACGATAGATAACCAAGGTACATTACCTTCCGTATTTTAGACGTTCGTGTGCTGCTTCCATGACATATTTACGATAAACTGAGATTTTATTGCCTAAATTACTTCAAAAGTAGGCGGTAACGTGTGTGCCGAACGAAATCAACAATCCCTTAAAGACGGAAGAGAGGCGTGGTCAGTCTATTTTTACATTGACCCATATACAGCAAATTAGGAGGCGAAGTTTTACATGGCTCCGCCTTTTTTGCTAAAGTCACCTGGGATCGGAGAAAATGCCTCCCTGACGTGGCTTTTGTGGGCGCTGAGAAATTCTCGAAGATTTAGGCTACATTACATTGGAATATATTATAAGGCGAATCTGACATTCTGAACAGAAGTAGGCCTATAGCCTACTATAGGATATAATCAAGGGCCCAATTAATAAACTGAACTCTCGATCGCTTTGGTCGTGCGGGCCCCAGATTAGGCTAGATCTGGGAGTCGACCCCAATAAGTCGACCCCAGTCGACTTGGTCATCCCAAGTCGGGTCGGGTCGTTTCTACTCACCGCAACTGACCCCAAGTCGAATTTTGTAGAGAGAAGTCACTTGAAGTTGTTTTTACCCCAAGTCGACTTAAACCGATTTCACGCACAAATTAACCTATTTAAATTTGTCACTTTAAACCATTGATCGTGAGACCAGGACAACTGTTACATTTGAGCAGCTTTGTAGTGTGTTTACAAGATTGAGTGAGGCATTTGCTAAACAGAGACTTAGCCTACACTGATTATTTTACGGGTGGGTTATCGTGCAGACTGCCGTCTGACGATCTATTCATTAGTCTATAGGCCTAATTTATTATTCTATGCTAAAAACACGCTTAGGCAATGCATGGGCATGCGCTTAATTAAAATGGTGAAACAAAATGTTAGCCTACTAAAATATTAGCACGACGTGTGCTTATCAGGACATGAACAATTGAACATGAGCAAATCAGTGAACTTATAGTGGTCAGTGAATTCGGCGCAAAGAAAGTTGGATCTGCAAGGTCTAGGGGAGAGCGGGGCATAATGGGATACCGGGGTATAACGGGAAATTTCATTATTGGCCATCTGACTTACTTTTAAAATACGAAAAAATTCAATCTGAAGTAAAGCAAATTTGATGGTGAAGGACAAAAGCATTTACGATTTTGATGCGCCTTGCAGTTTTTATGATGAAAAGTTGATTTTCACGCTCTCCCAAGTAAGAATTGTCCGCTATCCAAAAATTTGTACAAAAACAGTGGAGCTATATTAAATTTAAGTTATACCATACAATGTCATGTGTAGGGTTATGTATACAATCACATATTCCCATACGAAAATTTGTACAAGTTCAGTATTTTGTTTCAAAATGGCGGATTTACAATTTTTTGCATATTGGGGCATAATGGGATACAGATTTTGCCCCTTGCTGTGGTGCGAAAGCAATTTTCCCCATATCTCTTATATTGTAATATATTTCATGAGTTCTAATTACCCCATGACGTCTCAATCATTGTTTAGAATTTAAAACGAGCAATAATACAAAATATATGGCACTTTTTTGAAATTTTAAAATATTGCATGTTATGGGGCATAATGGGATAGGTATCCCATTTTACCCCGGGTGGTGGGGCATAACGGGATTTTGGGACCTGTTGGTAAAAAAATTGTATCTTCTATGTGGTTGATGCTTAAGTAGATTATTCTAGTCCATGCTGTACGTTATATATGCCTGCACAATGTGAGTACAAAAAAGTCATGATTTCTTATTAATTACTAGCTGAACCCGGCCACGCGTTGCTGTGGCTGAAAAGAGCTCCCCTCCCCGTCCCCCTCTCCCTCCTCTCGGCCTCCGCCTCCCTGCATCTTTCATCTCTCTCCTCCCTGTTCGTCCCGCTCCCTCGCCTCCTTTCCTTCCTCACATCGTCCCTTTGCGATGGCGACGCGGATCGCGCCATAAAACGCTTGAGCAAGAAGGCCGCAATGAAATGCGCTAAAGAAATAAACGGAACAAACGTGCCCGAATTGGTATGCAAGGCTTATTGACGGGCGTAGGCTATGTGTTGAAAACGGTCGAATTTTCAAAGTTGTTTTTTTGGTGAAAAGATTGCGTTTTTGCGAAAAATCATTTTGCAAACCCGGCCGTGTTGGAACTAAACGTTTTGGTGAAGTTCTGAAAGCAATCGGCGCAGAAAGTTCGGAGATAACTTGCAAGGAGCCATTTACATTTTTATTTATATAGATATAATGAAAACTTCAAAATGCCTTAAGTATCCCGTTATGCCCCGCTCTCCCCTATAATAAATCGATAGTTTGGCGCTACTTTGGTGCGCTGCATCTGCAGTTGTCTGCAGACGGAAAGCTATTCTATACGGGGCAGTTGGACAACGAAAGACTTTACTGTCAGTGAGAAGGCCTAGGCTACTATATTAGTAGTAGCCTACGGCCGGATGATGCGCTTGCAATGCTAGGCTATTTGCTAAGTTGGGAATGATGTTAGTGGTCGAATAATTATAATGACAACGGATTTAATAATTAACATCTTAACACGCCATTCAGTGCAACCAGTTTGCGGATCCCCCATTTTGTCTTAGACCTTGCGCGTTTTACAAATTTATTCAATGTCAATATTAATGGTAGGCTAAAAAAAAGTAATAAGGAGAGTGATCTGAATAATACCAGACAATGGGCAAGCTAACATATAGGTCTAGTAATTTGCCATCGCAATGTCTAGGCAACTAGATCTAGATGGCCCAAAGCATCACAAAACTATTCAAACTGAAACACAAACAACCTGAAATGGGCTTAATAAAACTTTAACAAATTCATTCATCAATTAAATGTTGAAGCCTCGAGATCATTAGGCCTACTCATTGGTAGCTAGCATATCTGAAATGAATGCTTGCCATGAAAAATTCGCTTCACTTCTTGTATTAGTACCGTACGTTAGACCTATGCTAATGGCCATTACCATGTCAAAAGTCGACTTCAAGTCGGAAGTCGGTTGTTTTTCTGCCAAGTCGGGTCAAGTCGTTTTGCCTCCAAGAAGTCGACTTCAAGTTGACCTCAAGTCACTTTAGGGCCAAGTGGGGTCAGATTAGCTGACCAAAGTCACTCCCAGGTCCAGGGGCGCCGTTAGGCGTACGCACTTACGCAAGTGCGTACAGCGCGGAAAGGCAAAAAAAAATTTTTTTCACAAATTGCTAATTTATTACAAGCGATGAAATTCTATTAAAATTTTATAATCTATAGAATAGGGGTAAATGGTGCAAAAGTGGCAGGGTAGGGTAAGAGTGGCATCCCCACTTTCGAAGTAAGTACTTATTTTCTGAAACCTTTACCTAGTGCGAACATAGACTATCATTAAGTGTTATGTTTTCATAAGACAAAAGTTTCCAAAAGTTGAATGGTAAAAATTTTATATAATTTTTTCGATTTTTCGCGTTATTTGCAACTTTCACGAGAATCACAAATATGTTGATCACTTTCAGTATTAGGGTGGCACTTGTTAAAGTTTTATTTTGTACGGTGCAAAAATGTCTGTTCTTTTCAATGCTATAAGTTGTAAGAAATTATGCAACGCAATAATGCTGATAGAGCCTCGTAACTATGAGCACCCAACTCGGGGCAAAAGTAGCACTGTATGCCTCTCTTGCCCCCGTTTTACGTGCCACTATTGCCCCATTACTGACACTTTTGCCCCAGCGGTATGCTAGTTCTGCCCCAGCGGTATGCCATTTCTGCCCCAGCGGTATGCCAGTTCTGCCCCATGCCAGTTTTTCCTACAGGTAGCCTACTGGTATAGCCTATTCTATTAATTGGCGTTGTGCATAATGTACTAAGTGGTTCAACGTTATAGGCCTATAATTATTTAAAAGCGTAAAACTCAGCGAAAACTCACACTGATGAAGTATTGTGCCATGCCATGAAAATGGTGGCTAGTGGAGATTTTTCGAAATTCCAAGCAATGATAAAGCATGGAATCTCAAGCTATTGACCTACGCCATTAGCATCCTGGCGTTGTGCATTCCTATAGGCCTATTGGCGTTTCAATAAAGCGTCGGGACATGTCTGTAACTTGGATATCTGCTAGACCACTGCAGGATGAAGTGAAGAAGGTAGCCAACGTTAGGTAGGAATCGGCCAATGACACAGAACGATCAGACAAACAAAAGTTAAGAAACTTCAACAAGATATTCATTCATTAGATGCATTTATATAGGCGCCTCTTCAAGGAGACTACTCAAAGGCGCTCTAAACTTCAGCGCAGCTAAATAAAACTGTCTTAAGATGTGAGAGGAGAGACTGAGAATGACTTTTAGAAAGGAAGCAGAGTGTCAGAGGAAGGCCATTCCAGGTTGACGGCCCTAACACCGTAAAAGCATGGTTCTGCATATATAAATTATAGTGGAAGTAAGCCACGAGCAAAGACTGAGAACAGACTTTTCAATCGAACGATGGAGCGGAACTGGCGAGCACTGAGAGTATGGTTATACAGAGCTCACAAAGGTATGAAGGAGCAAGGCCTAGCAGGTAGCGCCAGATTAGAGTAGAGATCCTATTCTCAATTTGCTGCTAGACAGGAAGGTAGGCTATAGGCCTAATTGAGAACGTTACGCATAGCCTACAACTGGAAATAATGACTGAATTTGGGAATGCGGCCAATATGACGGGCTGCAGAGAACAGGACGCGATCAAGGCAACTCATGCAGGCGATCCTCCGTGCTTTTTAGCCTCAGGCAAACATAGACAGAGCAGCAGTAGTCAAGTCTGGTGGTAACGAAAGAATGGACACGGATAGCAGCAACAATAGGAGTAAGCGAGCGAGCAACAGTGCGCAGTTGACGCAGTTGATAATAACAAACATGCAGTGATTGTGTGAAGCACAATTAAGCTCTTGGTCCAGAGCAAGTCACGGACTTTGGTTGAGAAGACAACATGAGGAAAGGCAGCACCAATAGCCCATATACAGTAGCAACTTTAAAGCAGGACACGAAGGTGAAAAGTTTGTAAAGGCTTATGATGAAATGAAAACTTGGAACATCACCAGAATTCAGAAAATCAATGCAAAGCTCAATTCGACCAGGAAAACCAAAGCTTCGTGCTCAACGTGTGTCCTGTCTTGAGGAACCTGTGAGCACTAACAACTGAAAAGTCAAAACACAGGATAGTGATATGAATATTAAGGTACCACCTGCCTTTGAAAAAAGTAATATAAAAGGATTAACTGCACATATTTTTCTGTGACGAAATTGAGATAAGTGACGAGAGAGAAAGAGATAAATTGTTTCCTTTCTGGTCCTTCCAAGAAAAGTAAACATGATAGGATACCAATGGGTCTTAGCCCATCTTCCCCCATGAGGACATTCAGAACAGTGATGTCACTGACTCTCAGCCTATCATGCCTATGTGCTCAATGATTGTTCATCTTCGAAGAAATCCAGAAAGTGATGACACACTCAGCTTATCATCATGCACCTGTGAAGAAACTCAGGCAAGTAGAGCAGTGTTTAACAATAAAGTTGCTTCATGTAGCCTTAAGGCTTGATGTCTAGTTCTCTTGTTCAGAAAAGCCATCGCCGGGTTCTTCTGCCTACTGCTACTGGCAAGCGTAAAAGAAAGAGCGAATATTTAACAATGCTTCATGAAGGCAAGTGCGTGCAAAGCAAGTCTATAGAGGAAACGTGCATAAGATGGAGCAAAGATGGGGGCTACCTTCTGCGATGGCAGGTACCGAAAATGGAATGACAATGGAAGCCGAGAAATACAAAAATGCATTTAAAACGCATAAAATTAAAAATCACAATAGACTTATTTCTTGTGTGCTTTTGTCTTTGTTGTTTACTGACTAAGACCTTTGTTTAGATATCAGAAAATATTTAGCTTTGTTGTCATTTTGGTGATTCAAGCTTAATACAGAGTGTCAATTCTTTAGATTGCTTAGCAAAACCGATACTTGAGAGATTTCATGGAAGGTATCTTCTCATCACATTATGCATTGCTGTGTGCAATTGTTTTATTTAATATGCAAGGCATAAATTCCTGCTTATTGTTGTACAGCAAAATTGTTGAATACGTAGCCTATGTTACTGTCTCTGGGGGTACGAAGGGCATGCCAGTATTGCCCCCAACTAGGGGTAAACGTGGCATGATATTCATGCCCCACATGGTGGGGCAAGAGTGGCCTTTTGGGTGCCTCCTCCCCAAGCTAGATTGCGATTAAGAAATCGTATCTAGTTGCAATTTAAGCAAATTTATGGATGCACCGATGATCTACCTACACTACAAAACAAATTTTATCCTGATGTGTTTAACATTACATGTTTTATTCAACATTTTATGACTTTATGCCACTCTTGCCCCCACCTCCCCTATACTTACTTCCTTACTTACTTACACTCTAATAGAGAGCCATCTTGGCATTGAGCGTCTTATAGCCGCCTAGGCCCTAGAGGTCTATGGATCCTGGGATTCCTGGATGTAAAACCGTTAAAACTTTTTTTTTAAATTTAATTTTTGTTTGTATGTGTTTTTATGTGCACTTTTTATAGCCAGGGGCGGATCCAGGGGGGCAATCCGGCCATGGCCCCCATTTAAAACTGTCATGGGACGTGGCCCCCATTTGGTATGAAATTAGCAATATGCATATGGGTGTAATGGCATATTGCCCCCCCCTATTCGGAAAATGGCATGGGACGTGGCCCCCCAATCGGTTTTCAAGTGGAGGAGTAAAAAAAGTCATTAACTTTTTTGGCGGATGAAATGGTATAATTTTCTCCCAAAAAATTTGGCAGATGACTAAAAACACCTCATCAACTTTTTTGGCGGATGAAAAGTACTTCAGCCAAAGACTGATACCTATTTATTTTCGACCAGCAACCAAATTTCTAAATTTGTTTCACCTGTCCCATCCCAGGTTCTAAGATTTCCCCCCCTCCCTTGGAAGAGTTCTGGATCCGCCACTGGTTATAGCGCCCCTTCAAGCTCTCTACTCCGGCCGAAGCGCTGAGCAATTGTGAGTGATGGACTTGCCCAAGGTCCTTACGCGGCGAGGTGGATTCGAACCTGAAAAATTCCGGCTTCAAGGCGACGATAGCATAGCAATATGCCGATCTAAATGTTTCAAATTGCACCTCCTAAACACCACCCCCCCCCCCGGTAACTTGTACCGTAACCGGTTTCAGATTACCCCCGGACACTAGATTTGCATAGATTTATCCGTCATCCCACTGTGGTTTGTTATCAATATTTTACTCGGAAAAAATAATAGCCTCGAAGCCATTTCTCCATGTAGGCTATAACTTCAGCGGCGATTTAGTATTTTAGTTAGGCCCTACAGATGAAAATATTTATAACAAACCAAACCACGAAGTAGGATAACGGATGAAAATCTTCAGACCAAAACAAGAAGCGGGATTATTTTTCTGATATTTGTAGTCCAATAAATGCGACGATTGATGCAAATTACAGTTTGCAGGGGGGGGGGTAATGTTTAGGAGGGGTAATAATTTGAAGCCTTTAGCATGGGCGTCCGCAGGAATTTTTCTAGAGGCGCAAACTTTTATATAATTGTCACATGGTCTAAATTTATTGGGTGACAGTCTGAATTTCCATATTACCACGAGAGAATCCTATAGATCCTATCCTACCTATACGTTATGCGCCCAAAGAAAGATATAGGTTCAACATGACTGCCTAAAAATGGCTCCATTTGAGGTCGACACAGCCAAAAATGCGCTGGTCGCTGGGGCTCCGCCCCAGACCCCGCTGGGGGAGCTTACGACGCTCCCCAGACCCCCTAGTCGGGATGGGCTTCGTGCCTTCGGCACTCGCAACTTCCCGCCTTCGGCGCCGCCACTGATGACGACCAATTAGGCCTACAATACAGCGTCCAGGCACTGTATATGTATAATAATACATTGTATATATATATATATAAATATGGGATTGGATTGGTAGTATTTACGCCCTCCCCTAACCAGAAATCCTGGATCCGCCCCTGAATATAGGCCCCTAAGCTCGTATCGATCGCTGTTCGCTTCATATTATTTTGTGCAAGTTGTGCGTACAGAAATAAAATCCTGGCGGCGCCGCTGCCCAGGTCTACCCCAGATCAATGAACCCCATCTCATAGACCCGTTTCTGTTTTTAGCCAATCCTACGCGGATGACCTGCAAGCGTATTTGCACTGTTCTGCGCTGGCAGCCATTTCCACTGTTCGAGTTATGAGCCGGGCAATGGAGGCTCTGGAAGCCTGGATGTCATCCAATCGCCTGCGGCTCAACTCTTCTAAAACCCAATTTATCTGGTTTGGCACACGCCAACAGCTTGCCAAAATTGACCTGGAAGTTCTTGCCCAGGAATTCCCTCAGTTCACCTTCTCTTCCTCTGTCCGGGACCTTGGTGTCACTTTGGACCAAGAGCTTACTTTCACGCGGCATATCAATCTGCTATGCCGCAGCTGCTACTACCAATTGCGTCAGCTTAGAGTGGTGCTCCGCTCCTTAACTTTCAACGCTGCCTTAACGCTTATCCACTCTTTCGTTGTCTCACGTTTAGACTATTGCAGCGCCCTCTATGTGGGTCTTCCGGGGACTCGGATTGGGTGCTTGGATCGGGTCTTGCGCTCTTCGGCACGCCTTGTTGGTCGCATCCCAAAATTTGGTCATGTCACTGACTATATGCGGGATGTCTTGCACTGGCTCCCTTTCTCACAAAGGGTCACTTACAGAATATCTTCCTTGGTTTGGCGCTGTCTCGCGGGTCTGGCCCCTGTCTATTTGCAGGAGCTCTGTTGCTCCACCCTGAGCGTCCAGCGCCGTGGCTCTCTTCGCTCTTCTAAGCAGGCTGAGCTTCTTGTCCCCCGGTCGCGCACCTCTATTGCGCAGCGCCGTTCCTTTTCTGTTGTTGGCCCTGCAACCTGGAATGGGCTCCCTGTGGAACTACGTCTAATTCCTCGAGCATTTGAGACTACGTTCTACTCTGCTCTTAAGACTGTTCTCTTTAGCCGTGGTTGGGTCGGGAGCGCCTCTGAGTAGATATTCTTGAAGAGGCGCTATATAAATGTCTGAAATGAATGAATGAATGAATGAATGAGTCCGTCACTCAGATTCAAGCTTTAAGATGGTATTTCTGGACACTCGTAACTGTTACAAACCTAATTATCTCTCATCCATAGCTGCATTCCATAATTATTATAATTAGGCCTATCGTGCACTTAGATGAAACCCAGTGGCCTGCAGTGTGTGTGTGTGTTTGTTTGTTTGTGTGTGTGTGTGTGTGTGTGTGTGTGTGTGTGTGTGTGTGTGTGTGTGTGTGTGTGTGTGTGTGTGTGTGTGTGTGTGTGTGTGTGTGTGTGTGTGTGTGTGTGTGTGTG